>CAKAOI010044933.1:11505-76018 GCA_916701655.1 Sebastiscus albofasciatus | reverse complement strand
GTTATGTTAGTGACATGTTTTCCGTTCTTATGTCGCGTTGTTTACGTACCTATTTTACACACTCATTTTATATGGAGGACGGAACCTGCCAAAATAAAAAAATAAATGAATAAATAAAAAAAGGTTAAATAAATAGATGTCATTAAATGTAGCAAAAATAGAATTAAAAAGGAATGTAGCCATTAATTAATTGATGAAATGTGACATAAATTGATATTTCTATCTTAATTTGCTTCTTCATTTATTATTATTAATAATTAATTAATTTAGTTAGTTATTTTTTTTATTTATTTAGTTTTGCATTTATTTTTTATGCACCCTGACCCAATGATGACACACATTGAGTGACAGCCCCCTAATTTACATAATGAGGCAGAAATACATAAAGAAATGTATACAGAAATAAATAAGTTTGAGGACATAAATAAGGGGTGACATGCAAAGGGAAAATCATGCAGAAATAAATAAATGCAAATACATAAATAAATACACACATTTAAAAATAAATATAAAATTAATTAATAAAAAAAAGAAATGCAAAAAAATATAAAGAAATACATTTACGCATCCCCTGCTTTATGGTCTATTTGACTCTAAATGGGACCATAATTTACTAAATTGACATCATGCTGTATTGAAGAAGACTTGAAACTAGCGACTGAGACCTTAAACTCATGTTTACAATGTTTACTATAGTTATAAATCAAGTGAGAAGTAGGCTCATCTTCTCATAGACTTCTATACAATCAGACTTCTATACAACCAGAGGAGTCGCCCCCTGCTGGCTGTTAGAAAGAATGCAGGTTTAAGGCACTTCAGCATCGGCTGAATATTAAAACGAAATGGACCTCAGCTGTGACGCTGTTCTGAGCGGAGGCTTCACGTCTTTTCTTCAGCAAACCGGCAGCACGTTTGTTTCTTATGACTTTACTGAGTTACTTTGACTCAGCAGGATGTTGTGGTGAAGGTGTCGTCTCTCTCTTCCCACAATGCATCACGGCCGTGTGAACAGAAAACATAGAAAACTGTTCATTTTTTAAATAAACATGAATGTGAATAGAGAATCCTTTAACCAGTGGTTTGAGGAAGTACTCAAATCCTTCACTGCAGTAAAAGTACTAATACCACACGGTAGAAATATTCTCTCTCACTGTGTGTGTGTGTGTGTGTGTGTGTGTGTGTAGATGTGAAAACATATACACCAACACAGACTAAAGTCATGTCCATAAAAAATAGCTTTCCTTTTTAATATTGTTTTTCCAGTAAATGACACGTGGAACACGTAGAACTCTGTCTCAGAAAAATAAAAGCAGGCCCCGCCCCCTTACATCAATAAACCCCTCGGCCAATCACAGCCGAAGAGGGGCGGGGCCACGCAAGATCTGACAGCGACGATAGGCCACAGAAACAACACGTCATCAACACTCCTCAGCCGTACAGAATATAGAGATTATATATATTTAGATTTCATTTATGTACAGAAACATCCGATAGAAAACTGTAAGAAGATCTTAGCTCTTATAATCATCTGCTTCCCAGAGCTTTCTGTCTGACTTCATCCTGCTGCAAAGGATCATGGGACAGTTTTCAAGTCTTTTTACATAGTGTATGTGGTCAATCTTTCATATAAATCAAATAAATAATCTACGTTTACATGCACACTAATATTCCACTGTTATTCTGAATATGACAATATAGTGAATGTGATACAGGTCATGTAAACAGCTGTTATTGTGAATTAGGCCTCATTCTAAATGCAGCATTTTCAGATTAAGACGTGTGATAGGCTGATATTGAACATTCACAATATCAATCAGTGTTTTTACTGCAGTTTGTGACAAACGGCCTCTTATCTGTTTACGGCGTCGGAGTCTGTTCTTTTGCATCGCCGAAAAAACTAAAAGCTTTAAGAACAGTTTGGTGACAGCGAGGGTTCAACACCTCAGAGCAACATGACTGCAGCTAGAAGAGGAGGGAAATTAAAGTTATTTAAAGGACGTCGCCGCAGGATGTATTCTCTGAAGTTAGTTATACATTTGCTAGGAAATTCTCTGAGATTAAAGTCGTAAATTTACGAGTAAAAAACTCAGATATTCTCTGAGATAAAAGTGGTAAATTTACAAGAAAAACGTTGGCAATGCTCTGCAATGCAAAACTCGGACATTTTCTGAGATTAAAGTCGTAAATTTACAAGAAAAAAATTCAGAGGTTAAAGTCGTACATTTACGAGAAGAAATCTCGGATATTCTGAGGTTTAAGTCGTAAATTTACTAGAAAAAATCTCTGATATTCTCTGAGATTAAAGTCGTAATTTATGAGAAAAAAACTTGGATACTTTCTAAAATTAAAGTCGTAAATTTACGAGAAAAAATTGGAAATTCTCTGAAGTAAAAGTCGTACATTTGCGAGAACAAAACTCCGTTAGTCTCTGAGATTAAAGTAGTAAATTTGCTAGGAAAAAAACACAGTAAATGACAGCGAGGGTTTATTTAACACTAGAAGAGGAAGGAAATTAAAGTTATTTAAAGGACGTCGCCGCAGGACGTACGTCATGGGGGCGTTTTACGTAAATCATTGTATGAACGGCTACTTGTAAACTGGAATATTAGTGGAATATTCATTTCATTAGCCAGTAGGAATATTAACTTCAAAAATAAATAAAATAAAAAACGTAATATTTTGTGCATGTAAACGTAGTCAGTGAATACACTTTATAATCTTTGAGAAGTGACAACCCTGTCCTCATACTTTAGTTTATCTCAGGTCTTCCGTGAGAGGTCAAAGGTCACTGACTGTGTCCCAGACGTGTGAGAACGGTCCACTCAGAGAGCTTCACTGATCAGACAGAAAGCTCCAGATGAACTCAGATGTTCCCAAAGATCTTCTTTTACAATGTAAAGAACCTTTAGAGAACGAAACCAACATCACAACAGAACATCTCACTCTGTTAATGAAACGTGATGCTGCAAACATTAATGAGCCGTTAATAAGCAGCGCCCTTCCTCTCTTCACTGGATTATTAGACGCCTGTGAAAAATAATGTGCCAGTTTTAATAATGAGGAACTTCTGATGTCCGTTTCACATTCATCCAAGAACAGATCAATAAACTCGAGACTTCATTTTCACTGTACGAGTCTGTCACTGCTTTGAACTTCTTGCTTGATTCATTTTTGTGATTTTAGTGCTGAATTTATTGACAGAAAATCAACTGAATCTCGCTAAATATGACAGGAAGTCTTTGAGGTTTTGGACACTGAGATATTATTTACTTTATTCCCAAGTCGTCTGGACCAAAAAGGTAATCGATGAATGCAGAAAATAAGATGAATTGATAATGAGAATAACTGTTAATTGTTCATAATACAACGAGACGATATAAATCTGTTTATAACGCAGACCTTCCCTTTAATGTCTCAATGATCAATCAATGCACTGACTGATGGAAAATGCTGCACTTTTATATTGTTTTGAACATTTTGGAATACCTAAAATAATTAATAATTACATCTATTAAATAGATTTTAATTATATCATAATATATATCTCGATATTGGAATATACCCTTATCAATATTAGTGATCATGTTTTCGGTCAGACCTTTTAATATTTTGTTATATTACAGTATTTACAACATCACTCCTGCTGTTTAAAGTGGCACATCATTTTTTACAGTGTACTTCCAGCAAACGTAAAGTCGCCTCGGGCGGCGCTGAGCTTACATCAATACCCACAATGCAACGCTGTTACTAATCAATATAAAAACATTCTTCATGTTCTGCTGGTGAGAGAAAGACGACAGCGTATCAGGGCCAGTGTAGGTAAAAAAAAATAATATACGGAGCCTTTGGAGGGGGGTACTATTCTGAGAAAAAATTTCCGTAAATTTCCGTGAAAAAATTTGGATATTTTCTGAGATTAAAGTCGTAAATCTGAAAAAAAAAAAAACTTGGATATGCTCTAGGATTGAAGTTGTAAATTTACGACAAAAAAAAATACTGTGAACAGTTAATAGTGAGATTTTTTCTTGTAAACTTGTGACTTTAATCTCAGAGAATTTCTGAGTTTTTCTTATCACAAATTTATTTATATCTCGTAAATTTACGACTTTAATCTTGAAAATTCCACGTTTTTCTCTAAATATTACCCCTCTTCCCCGGCTCTGTAATTTTTTAGTTGTTTTTTTTACCTACAGTGGCCCTAAAGCGCCGTCGTAGAGAAACGTTAGCTTGACGTTAAAAGATGTCGGACTCAAAACCTTCGTCCATAGTTCAGCTTTTCTCTAGAAATGGCTTATTTTTCATCATCATCATCATCATTATCATCTTCATCACCACATGGAGGATATCTCTTTAAAAAACAACGAAGATGCAGCTCTGAACTCTTTAAGGCTTCGTCGTTCTTTAAACTCGAGACACAATAAAAACACGTCGTCTCCGATAGAAAAATAGAGTCATGCTGTAAAAGGAGAGAACAGTCGAAAACACAATGGCTTGTGCTGCGTTCACATCACCGCCGAGGCTGGGAAATCACACCGCCAGGAACTGATCTGAGGCTTAAAATTATTCAAAATGTCTGCAGACTTTTAAATAGAAATGTCTCGTCTTTCATGATTGGGGGGGATTCAGGTTGGGTTCTGGTTCCAGGCTGATTAGATACCTGAACACCAGAGTCCACTGTTGAAATGTCAAAGATTATATCAGCTGTAGATAACTAACAACATAACTTTTCAAGTTTCTAGTGTACGTCACATCTTGTGTGTTGTTTAGAGAGATTTTCTTGACAATACGACGTCATGGACTCGCTGAACGCTGTTGATTCAACGCCATGCACCGCGTGGTGTCCTCCTGAAGCTAGTGATCTTTGCATTTGGCTTGTTTTGACTTTTTGCAGCGTGCTAATGATATTAAATGTTACCGTTGTTTTTTTTTTTTTTTTACTCATTAGAATTAATGAACTACACCATCAACTCAGTTCCTGGTGGTTCAGCTGTGTGTGTGCGTGTGTGTGTCTGTGCATGTGTGTGTGTGTCAGCAGCCTCGTCGTTACACACAGAAGCGTAGCAACACGTTAACAGCGTCATCACGAGGAGGAGGAGCTTCAGATGCTCCGCAGCAACAACAACAACATCAACAACAACCTGCAGGTCAGCAACAACAGTCGGGTCAGGTTACCATGGCAACCACAGAGCTTAGCTAGCATCAGAAACAACAACAACAACAACAATAATAACAACAACAACAGTCTTTTTAGAAGAACCATAGCATCAGTGTCAGTGTTATCCTTGAACAATAATTGCAGCTGTTTTTTTGGGGGGGCGTTTCTGCACATTTTGATGTTGCCACAAGTTTAAAACATCACAGGAGCTTCAGGATACGCGTCGCTCAGGTGAGCTGTCAGGACGGCTTGTTGTTGGTCAGCGGTACAAACACGAGGTCCACTGAACCGAAGCTTTCGACCACATCTTGTGGTCTTCCTCAGCTGTCAGGGGATTTGTTTAGTGGTTATGTGATAACCAGAGCAGGCAGAGTCATGTTTGAATGACTTCAACAGACGGATGAAGTCCTGTAGAGTCACATGCTGCAGCTGAAATACAGAAGCTGAAGTTGAAACGTATTTTTCAAAGTGTTAAAAGCTATTTAACTTAAAGGAACGTGTGCAGGATTTAGTGGCATCTAGCAGTAACACAAATGTTTATCTTTGTTTTCTGCCTTAGCTTCTTTGACGACGAGGACTTGTGCTCTCTTTCTTTTTCTCGTGCTAAATAACAACTATAACCCTCCATTTGTCAAAATTTGGGTTCTCAAACTTCTCACAACTCTAATGACGTGTTCACACCAACAGCAAAGCATACAATTACATACAAAATCAGTGCAAAGAGGCGAATAGATGCAAGTTAGCGCAGACCAACGCGAATGGCACGACGCAAACACGCTAAATTTGCGTCATTTGCGGTAGTTGAAATATTTTAACTGGAGCGACAAAGTCGCGTGACGCTCTGTGGTGAAAGATCTATCAGCGTTGAGATTCTCCTCCTGTCGTCACGGACGTTGTTGAATGAAAAATGGAGGAAATAAATCTCGTATCTGTCTGTGATCACTCACACTCACTTGATCTTGTTTGAATTTCGCCACAAATCACACAAGTGATGTTTGTACATTTAGAAGATTTTTCAAGTCCAGAAAGTCTCAGTTTGTCATTTAGTTTTGTGTGAAACCGCTCAACCAGCTAGCTAGCTAATGTAGCTACGTTCCACGCACAAATTAAACGTTATCTGACCTGATGTGTTTTATCCAGCGACTCCTGGTCTTTTTATCAGACAGGAAGATAAAGAACGATCAGACCCGTTGCTGGTGTGAGTTCATCCCAGTAGGAAACACACAGGCGTTGTAGCTTCAGATAGAGAGACGTCACTACGACACTTTTGCGTGTCGTCTTTCTAATGACGTATTTTCAGTCTGATACTTCAACAGTTTTAAAACAAACTGAGACGTTCTTGACTTACAAAATGAGCTTTTAAATTGACAAACATATGTGTGATTCACGGTCATATTTTTTCTGAAATAAGGTGCCTTGGTGGTCCACCGGAAGGGTCGGGACTTCACCTCTCTATTGATCCCCCGAAATGTTACACGCTGGACCTTTAATCATAGCGTGTTACAATCGCTGCCGTCTCTCCGTCTGAGTCCCAGAACGAATCTGGAGCCGATTGAAAAGTTGTGGCAACATCACTGCAGAGGTCCAACACCATCAGGAACAAAACATTCATCAGAGCTGCTCAACAAAGATCTACTGCACGTCTGGAATGAAAATGATTAGCAGTTATTAATCAATAAAACAAACCCCTCTATCAACGCTGTAAAAGCAGAAGGAATGTGACTAATAAAACCTCTGTTCTCCCGCAGAGTCACTTCAGTTCAGTTTCGGACGTTAAACTCCTTCAAAGACTCTTTGAGAAAATATACAATCTGTCACATAGAGACACTTTTATAGAGAAATAACTTGGCTGTGTAAAAACTCTGAGCGCCTGCAGCTCAGGGTCCATCATCACCACTCCTCTGTGATTGGTCAATTCAAAAATGATGCCGAGGAGTTTAGTCCAATAACAGGCCATGCATAAGTGGAGAAAGGCGTGGCCTTGAAAAAACGGCCAATAAGAGCGAAGCAAAAACCCTTAAATGGCCCTTAAAGTCTGAAGGAATCCAGCGGAGGGGAGCTGATAAAATGAAGCATTCCAACAGGAAGAAAAGTCATCAAACGGAGCGCGCCCAGTACGGTCAGGGGTCAGGATGACGATTCATGTTAAAAAATCTGCAGAGAAATGTGAAGACAGAAATAAATAACCACTTTTTCAAAAAACAGACGATAACGAGCAAAAAGCCCCCAAAAGAAGGTTTGAGATAAATGTGCGTCTCCAGAAGTTTCCTCATGAATATCAACGAGGCTCAAGTCGAACATTCTGATCAAATCCTCATCAGTTTGTCTAAAAATGTGTGTCGAGCCGACAGGAAACGCCGTCTCCAGTTTTCAATCAGTCAGTCGATCAATAATAAATCCTCCGGTTCCAGTTATCTCACTATAAACTTATAAAGTTTTTATCCTGAAGTTACGCCGCTAGAAGAAGAAAAGAAATCCCTCCACCTCGTCTGTCTTCAGATGTGCTTTCTGTTCTGCTGTCGACTTCTCCAGATAAGCCCTCGTCACGGCGTTGGAACGCCGCCGCCAAAACCTCTGACAGAAATGAGGATTGAAGGAGGCCGACGTCCAGCCGCTCATTGCACCTTTAAAATACGATATCATCTCCAACGTTGGAGAACGTCCAACGGTTCAGACGATGATTCTCCAGCTGTGAATAATTCCACCAGTGAAAAGGTCCCCATAAACCAGCAAATCTCCCAGTCTTACCAGTCTTACCAGCGCCCCAAAACTGCGTGGTTCCTGGTGTGAGTGGAGTTTTAGAATTGGTCCAGATCCAGGTGTCCTCCGACCCTCCGGGAGTCGAGCTCTGTGGCCAGCGAGGATGTCAGGGTTTCTGGGGGCCAGGGGAGAGGACCACCGGGGTGGAGAGACCGTCGACGCTCAGAGCTGGGATGTGGATCTGGTTACTGCCGTTAGTCGGGAACTGAAGAGGAGCACAGAGACAGATAGGAAGACTTTCATTTAAAGCCCGCTTCCAGTGTATGTTGGCATTTCTATTATATTTCATATATATGTGACGACCGTTCCGTATCCTTCAACCAAAACAAACAGTCGAAACAAAAAAGTAGTGAAAGTCAGAGGGTCTGCGTGGATACGACCTGCACCCTTGCATTTTAAATCCAGCATGGTAAACACTACACATCCAGTATGGAAACACTTTGGGTTTCACACATTGCAGGAAAAGCAGAGCTAGACATCACGGCTAAAGCTGCATGCTAACTCTGTCATGGACAGGAAACGTTATCGTATCACTGTAACGTGGCAGTCGAGCCGGCCGTCACTCTCATCTCCGTGGTCAAATCGTCCAACGCTACAACTGTAGAGCACCCATATACTGACATTTAAATGCATTCAAACGGCCCCGATGGAGCTGACCATGGATGTATAAAGAGAACGGAGCTGACGGGAGAGCTAGAGACGACCTTGGAGAAGTTAGAGGAAGTATACACGTTTGACTACGTCTGGTTTTCAAAATAAGGTGTCAACAAAGAGAACTGTATATACAAAATATATATATAGAAATAAGATTGATTGGATTATATTCACCAGAAGTATAAAACATTCCATGTCCCTTATAAATAAAGAAAAGAAGATACCACTAATTTGTGAGGGAAATGTCTTTATTCTTTGATTTTTGGGTTGCTGGAAAGAAATTAATAAATACTTCCTGACAATGATCCTGATATATTTGACTTCAGAACATCTCTGACTACATACATGCTGAAAATCAAACATTCTTGCTGTATTAATTTAGATATTTTCCAAAGTAAAAGGCCCTAGAAGTGTATGATTCAACTTCCAACTGGTCGTGTTAAAAAAGTTAACAAAAATCGCAATAAATCGTAATATCGAATCAGAATACTTGTAGAGTCGCAACACATATCAAATCGACACCCAAGTATAGTGATAGTATCTAATCGCAAGATAGGTGTATCGTTCCCAGCCCTCGTGACAACCTGCTGAGTTTGAAGGTTTATGTATTTCTGCTTTACAACATAACCATCATGAAACTCTCAGTAAATATAGATAATAATATAAATATCTGTATTTCTCAGCTGCACCAGAAGGAGGCGACAAAGCACCACAACAACCAAACACATACAGTACATCCCTTTATACAACGTTTTCTCATCAGAGGATAAAAAATTATTAATCACTGTTTTTATAATCACTGATTATTATGATGTTTATAATCAATAATAAAGAAGTTGTGATGTCCCACACTGACACCAGCTCCTGAAACAAAATGACGTTCATTGTAGCTCCTATAAAACCGGTGTTGTGTGGATTATTCAGACTAAGAGCTGATGGAGGTTTTAAATGTCATGTTTCAGTACTGAGAACCACAGAACCAGTAGAACCACAGAACCATCTGACAGGACCGACACCAGAGAGAACTGGACCTTTAATAACTGAGTGTTATCAGGTAACAGATGGAGTGAAAACTGAGTCAGAAACCTGCAGAGACACCAGCTCTCTGTGTGTGTGTCCTGGATCAGGTACAGACACACGCAGTGCACAGTGTGTGTGTGTGTGTGTGTGTGTGTGTGTGTGTGTGTGTGTGTGTGTTAAAGGAGATGTGAGGAGTTTAATTAGAATAAAATGGATTCAGAGTCAGATTATAACATATGTTGATACGACAGAGATGTCCTGAAGTCAAATATATCAGGATCATTGTTGATTTTTTATGTTCGATTTATAAAATCAATGCACGTAAAGTTTGAAGAAACAAAGTGTTGTTGTGAACTGTGCAATACACTGAATTTACCATGTGAGATGTTGTAGTGCAGCTGTTGTGTTATCAGGGTTATTATGTGCTGTGGGCTCGGTGTATTACCTGGAAGGAGAGTTTGGCCGGGGAGCGAGGAGCGATGGGACTCAGTGTGCTCCAGAAGTGGATGGTAGAGGGAAGAGGACTGGGAGTCAACAGGACCGGAGTCTGGACGGACACACACGGACACAACAACGTTAGGACAAAAGAAAAAACACACACACACACGCACGCACGCACGCACGCACGCACGCACGCACGCACGCACACACGCACACACACACACACACACACACGAGTGTTTACCAGAGAGTGGGAGGTGATGACCGTCGGGGTGAGCGTGTTGGTCGCTGATCCAGGAGCCAGTAAACTGTTGACAGCTGCGTTTACCTGCAGAGGAAACACCCGTTACAGCTCAACTCCGTTGTGGAAGCTCATTCAGTTTTCAATTACTAATTAATTGGCTGATAATCATTCATCAATCGGTTCAGGAAGCTGGTTAAGTGCAGACCTTATCCAGGGAAAGGCCATGGGGGAGGGAGGGGGAGGAGGGCAGCTCCAGGCCCCGCGGCTTCTTTGGTTTGGGAGGAACGGCGTCCGAGGTCACAGGAGGGGTCGCCGCTGAGGAGGTCGTCACTGGAGGGGCGGAGGGACCTGACACAGAAACATGAAACTGATCATCTGAACTCAGGGACTGATTTTCTTAAAGGGTGGGTCCATTACTTTGTTTATTTTTTAGTTTTTTTATCACTATGTAGCTGCACTAAGCAATGTACCACGTTAGTTCAAATCAGATAGTCACACAATAACACAAACCAACTAAGCGATCGATACAGCGGTAGACCAGCAACTCCTGTGTTCTGAGAGGGAAAATTACTGGTTATGTAAATGGAGTCTGGTGGCTATGAAGACAGTGATATAACGGCTTCAGTTCCCCGTCAGAAAGGGCTGTCTGAGGGCGAGGTAAAGCAGTGAAAATATTCTAAATATAGCGTACACTTAAACTTAAAAATCAGTTTTTCTGCTGCTCCCGCCCACAGCCGCTTTACCTCGCCGTCAGACAGCCCTTTCTGACGGGAAACTGAAGCCGTTACGATATAAGAAACCCATTTTTATCTTCTCTGGAACTGGAATTATGGTGGGTAGTTGAGAATAAAACCCATCGTGCTTCAAGCCTGTGAAGAGTGTGAACGCACTGTGACACGCCAACAACCAGCTGGAGGTCCCAGAGGAACCAACCCTGTGATAATGCATATTATTATTTTAACATATTATATTATTATTGATGTATATGTAATGTTAATATTAATGTTATACAGCATAAATGTTTAGAAATGTCCTCTAACAACCAGTCTAAACATGGTTGCAACATCCTGTATAAACCTTTTCCTGTCACCTGTTGGCGTGTCCTTGACCTCTCCCTCCCCGGCAAGCTGCTGACCTCCGACCCCAGGCTCCATGCAGGGAGGGGGCGGGCTCTCCACGATAGTGAGGGGGGGCTCTGGTTCTTCTGAGCCACAGATCAGCTGAGGGACCTGGAACAGAAACAACGTCATGAGTCATCACTCTGAACCACAACTCAGCAGAAATCTGGACCTTCTCCTCCTCTCACCTCCTCCACCCGTCTCTCCTCGAGAGACACCATCTCCAGCAGCTCCTCCTCTGACGGCAGGTTCTCCTCCTTGATGACGATGGGGGGCGGAGGAGGACGGGCGGTGGGAGGAGGAGCGGCTGCCATGGCCGCTTGCTGCTGCTGGGTGGAAGGGGGGTTGATGATGACAAAGACGGGCGGGGGGTGAGTCGGGTGAGGAGCAGTGTGGGGGAAGCTGGCCGGGCTGGTGACTACCCCGCAGTCGTCCTGCGGCGGCACCTGGTGGCCCATCGGTACGTGGGGGGGAGGTACAGGACTCACCGACCCCCCGACGGGACCCAGGGGGATGAGAGGGGTGAGGGAGGACGGGTCCCCGACGCTGGTGAGATAAATCTGGGGAGGGTCGCTCAGAGGAGGGGCAGGAGGATTCTGGGAAAGAAAGAGAGATGGGGACTCAACTCAGAGACTCCTGGACCAGTTTAGGACCAGTTTGTAACTGGGACTGGACCCGACACTGACCTGTGATTGACTGGTGCTGCTGGCCGGCATCTGAGGGCTGAGAGCCGGAGTGGGACAGGGAGACGGCTGAGTGACGATCACCTGGAGACAGGAGTCAACACCTCCTCCTATAGACGGGGAGGACTTAGATTCTGATAATACACAGATCTGAGGAGGAGGAGGAAAGAGGAGGAGAGAAGAGGAGAAAAAGGGAAAAAGCCATCAAAATGGAGGTGATACTAGATATGTGATCTCTGACCTGCAGAAACTGTGACCATAGATATAATAGTTATAATAGTTTTATATCTCTGAGTGTGAACCTCGCTGTGTGAAACCGATGTTTGTTCTCTGTGGAAGATAAAAGGAGGCTGTAACTGTGAACTAGTGGAGACGTTCACACACCAACATCCTGTTTAGACCTGTAACATTTGAATCATGTAGTCAGTGAAACTGCAGGCCTCTAAACTAACTTTTTTCACCATCCACCACCATCAGGCGCTAACAGTGTGTGTGTGTGTTTATGTTGTCAAGGAGGTTTAATAATAACGATGTGCTACACAAAACATGCAGTCATTTTCATTGCCGTTCATTCTAATGTAACGGGTATTTTTCAACTCTCGTCCCAAATTCGTCCCAAAATTAATTTCCATCCTCCCCGATCATATTTTTTTCGGCCCCAGGACGACGGGACGTCCTTAAGCTCGAGCCAGTAAAGGGCATGACGACCCATTTAATTTACATCTTTCTGGTCTAAACACTTTCAAGAAAAGTGCATCTCTCTCTCTCTCTCTCTCTCTCTCTCACCTCTCTGGGCGTGCGATCGGCCTTGGAGGCGGCGTCTTGTTGTATCAGCAGCTCTGTTTTGATTGGTCGTGGGTTGGGTGAGGCCTGCAGTGATTGGATAGTGAAGGTGGAGTAGAGGCCGGACTTCATGTAGTCGTTACGGGAGCTTTTCTGGGAGATGATGGGAGACGAGCGCTGGCGATCAATACAGAAATCAATCAGTATGTTAACATCATATTAATACAACTGTGTGTCCATATCCTGCAGGAAGCTATATAGAAAAGAGAAAGTAAAAAGTGTACCTGGGGCAAGCCCTTTGACGGACAGGTTGAGGCTACAGCCCCGAGACCTTTTGATTGGCTGTTTGGGTCGGCGGTGTCCCTCCTCTGGCCCTCCTCTCCGTTACGTAGGCCCTCAGGCAGCGAGGGGTCGGGCTGACTCACAAACTTGTACACAAACTTCTGACCGCTCACCTTCTTTATAATGTTCTGAAACAAACAAACAAACAAACAAACAAACAAACAAACAAATAAAGAAATAAGTAAGTAAGTAAGTAAATAAATAGATAAAGACAATGCACCGAATACTACCATGTCGTACTATTTTTTAGTCTTTATCATCGTTAATGTTGTGTGTGTTTCTTTGTAATAGCAGAACGAGCAGCAGTAGAATTATCAGTAGTATTAAAGTAGTACCTTGTGGTTGTAGTATCAGTCATACCTTGCCATAGTAGTATCTCAGTGCTCGGCTCAGTTTGTCTTAGTTCATGTTGTGTTTGTTCTTGTGCAGTAGTATTATCAGTAGCAGTATCAGCAGTACCTTGTTATAGCAGTATCAGTAGTACCTTGTTATAGCAGTATCAGTAGTAGTATCAGTGGTAGTAGTATCAGTAGTACCTTGTTATAGCAGTATCAGTAGTGGTATCAGTGGTAGTAGTATCAGTGGTACCTTGTCGTAGTAGTATCTCAGTGCTCGGCTCAGCTTGTCGTAGTTCATGTTGTGTTTGTTCTTGCGGAGCCCCCACAGTCGTGCGACCTCCTCGGCGTCCAGCAGCTTGAACTCTCCGTCCTCACCTGTCCAGGAGATCAGGTGACGCTGCCGCTGGTCCTCCAGCAGGTGGAGCAGGAACTGCCACAGCGTGATGGACGGGTCCATGGCTGAGGGGGGACACACAGAGAGACAGATAATTGGATTTGTATAGGCCAATATCACAGGTCACAAATCAGCCTCAGCGGGGATTTACAATCTGTACAGTATCTTAGTCCCTGGAGCTACTTTTCAAGAAGCTTAAAGGTTCCTTCAGCCCACCGTCGTCAGCGTTTCAACCGCGGTCTAAAGACCTGCGAAGATTAGGTTAAAAAGAGGGCTGCTGGTGGTCACAGCAGTCAACAAACTCTGCAGCCTGCAGTTCCCTGTGTCCACATGTTTACTCTAAAAAACACTTTGTATCACTGTGATGATATTTACTGCTGCACGTTGGATGGAATGAATGAAACAATACTAATTGCACATTGACGCCAAGAGTGAAGCAAACATTTTGTGAAGAATGAAATAAAAAAACTGAATAAAGTTTGTTTATGTATCATGATATAAGTGTTCGACAGACACAATAACACAGTAAGTGAAGTGTGTGGTATAGAAGAATCACGGAGGGAGAGACAGGTAGACAGGTAGAGGATTAAATGAGACAGTGAAGCAGCGACTGTCCTGAGAAGGTCGACATTAAACAGATTACAGTGGGAGAGACGCCAGTCAGCCATGTTAATGAGCCTCATTACCATTGGCTGACCTGTTACACAACTAACCCATCAAACACCTTGGAAACCATCGCCATGGTGAGAGACCTTTCATCAATGGTAACCAAGGGAGAAGGACGGCGGGCAAGAGAGGTGTAAACATAGACGGAGATGTGAAGAGTGCTGCTGCCCTGCTCAAAGGCACTTCAACACAACTACTGATGCTCTCTGTTCACTCAGGGAGACTCATTAATGTGACAGCCTGTAGCTTCAAACTGAATATGAGCTGAAGATATAAAACAGTATCTGAGAGGTGTCCAAACTACAGCCTGCACACAACATGCAGCCAAACTCTTTCATTTAGACGTCACTTTAGAATAAAAATCATATTTGGCCCGCCAGTGTTCACTTCAGTCTTTTTTATGTCTTTTAACAGGGCTGTAATGGTTTGTGTATTCGTTAGGGCTGGGATGATTCACCCATCTCCTAATCACGATACTTGGGTGCTGATTTGATATGTATTACGATTTTTAAGTATTGCGAATCAATATTACGATTTGTTGTGATTTTTGTTAACTTATTTACTTCTAGACCATGGGAAAAAGTTGAATCATACACTTCTAGGGACTTTTACTTTGGAAAATCTCTAAATTATTACAGAAAATGTTTTTGATTTTCAGCATGTATGTAGTCAGAAATGTCCTGAAGTCAAATATATCAGGATCATTGTCAGGAATTATTTATTAAATTTTTTCCAGCAACCCTAAAATCAAAGAATAAAAACATTTCCCTCACAAATTAGCGGTATTTTTTAATTTCTAAGGAACATGATAATTTTGGGAAGCCAAAATTGTGATCGCGATTAATATTCGATTAATTGTGAAGCCCTAAAGTGCACATCACACACATTAGTTTGTTGTTTTCAGAGATAATTCCTATTTCTCCGTCTCACACGTGTGATGTCAACGGTCTTAAATCCAATTATAAAAATCAAACCTGTTACACAATGTCAAATAATGTTAATGAGAACAAGAGGCAGCAACTGAATCAGAAGACAAACGATGAGAAGAACAGTTGAACGCCTCACACTGTCAACACTAACTGACCCCACAGTAACAGACTGATGACTGTTTAATCAATCTGCAGGACTGACAGCTGGCTTTGTTCTATTGGATTTGACTGTCTTTTTCTGTGTGCTCAGTAATGACACAGTAGATGCCTCCATTACTTCCTGTCTGAACCAGAGGACAGAACCAAATCAGAGTACACCTGAACCTGGTCTCTGCAGGTTTATCACACACACAGGAGACAGAAAACCATGACTGGATGCAGCAGCTTATCTCGGTCCTCCAGGCCTCTGTACAACACAAGCTACAGACTGTGTATTGTTTATTTGCTCTGAGCTCCCAGTATGATTCACTTCACACTGGGAGCTGACCACAACAACCACAGCTACAAGCAACAGCAATTATATTAGAAACTCTTCTGACTCAAAAACTGATTTAATATGCCTCTGACATATTATAGCCTTATAGCTTTTTCCAGTCTTTATATATTAAAGACAGGAAACAGCGGGAAACTGCGAGCCTGGTTCTGTCCAAAGGGAAAAAAATCCACCTACAAGCACCTCTAAAGCTGTTTAACATGTTATATCTGTTTTTGTCTGATACGTAACAATGACAAGAGCTGTGTCAATCTGTTCATCTAACTCTTGGGAATTAACATGAAAAAGTGAAATTCCTTTAAGGTAAAGGTTACAGTTTATTTCACTGACTATTACAATCCAACAAATTGTATTTTAAATATTATTTTATCAACTTCTATTTCAAATATCACAACAGATTCGGTGCCATTATAATGAAATTAAAGGACATTCCCACAAAATATATAAAGATTGGGCTTGCTTTTTGTTCACTGTTATAAATCGTAACTTTTAACTCACAAATCATTGGATTATGTTCTTCCGACAGACCTTGAGCTGGTAGTTTCAGTCTGATTTATCCTCCATCAGTTATATTCAGGCCTGATTCTTCTGATTAGACTGTCGTGTAGTTTTATATTCTGGTATATAATCATGATATTGATGATGTGTTGCTCAGAGGTGGAGATACCACGACCCATAGAGCCACAACAGACACATTTATGGGAAATCCACCAAGTTAAAATAAACAGAATTATCCTTTAAACTCTGAAGTGAACTCTACCGTTTCAGTCAAATCAAGTCCCAAACAATATCCTGAACAGGTGTAGTTTTTTTAAAATGGTTAACACAGAACAGAGACAGTCAGAGAGAAAGAGCCAAACCACTTTCTCCACCAGAGAAGAAGAGTGTGGTTTCCTGATCACGTCCTGTTCCACTGCGGTTTCCTGACATCCGCCTGTCAGTCAGTCAATCAAAACTCAGCAACAACCAGAAGACACTATATTCTGTAATACTACTGTAATGCTACTCAAAGTACTGACACTACTGTGACCCCCATCAGTCCTTCCTGATTCACATCACAAACATGTCACATCTCACAACACTATTCAACACTCACATCAGAGTGCGTCAGTGTTGCCATGACAACGTGTGAATATTACATCACTGACTTCAACCTGTCTCCATGATAACAGTCGGCATCACGTCTGTAATGAGGCTGACATTTTGGTACCCGAGGTTCAATAAAAAAAAAAAAAAAACAGTTTCAATACTAATCCTTTTATTTATTACTGTGAGAAATATTAACACGTTTTTAGGGCTGCTATTAAAAAAAGCAATATATTGTGCCCAGCCCTATCGTCATTGCGACGTCAACTTGTGCGATAAACACATCACGAAAGACTGTGATATTGCACTAGTTGAAAGAGGGTATCAGTCTTTAAAATGTAATTATCATTCCTTTTATTGGTGCCTTTTGTGTTCAGTTCTTCTTCAACAAAAATGTTGAAATAATTTCCTTTCATTTTTCAAATTCCACGAGCAGTACTGAAAGCAGCACGAAGGCAGAACTGAGTGCACTTTAATATATTGGAAGCAGGGTCGGCAATTAGCACCCGCCACCAGCCAAATGCTGGTAAAATATAGTAAAAGTGGCTGCTAGATTTCCTCCCCTCACCAGCCAAAAAAATGTTGTATCTTTTGAGTGGCTATTAGATTTTGGAGTCCACCAGCCACAGTGGCAGGTGGACAAAAAAGTTAATTTCCAACACTGATTTGGAGTAATATTGTTATTGTGAATCAGCGATATTCAATAACGTTATAGCATGCTTTCCTCATATCGTGCAGCTCTTCATGGGAAAATGGTGCCATCAGACACTGACCGAATGATGATGGTCCAACACGGTATCGAAAAACTTTGAGGAAAACTGCGCCAAATTTCTGTGATTTACGATAATTGAGCTTTTGCTTTAGAAGCGGAGAAAACTAGACCTACCTTCTAAGGTTGGTGAAAAAATATCGATTTGCCTATGTATCGCAATTTTTTATTTGCTTCATTTGAGTCTATGTGGAGGGAGAAGGAAGCTACCGCTTTTATTGTTGTAGTCTGAGTAACGTGATGTCATATCCGTTCCATATCCTTCAACCAAAACAAACCGCAGCGAGCCGAAACGAGAAAGTAGAAAACGGCGGAGGGTCTGTGTGAATACGACCTGCACCCTCACATTTTAAATCCAAAGTGGTAAACACTACACATCCAGTAAATTATGGAAACACTTTGGTTTTTACACATTGCAGGAAAAGCAGAGCTAGACATCATGGCTAAAGCTGCATGCTAACTAAGTCATGGATAGGAAACGTTATCGTATTGCGGTAACGTGCAGTCAAGCCGGCCGTCACGCTCATCTTCGTGGTCAAATGGGCCGATGCTACAACTGTAGAGCACCCATATACTGACATTTATGTTAAATGCATTCAAACGGCCCCGATGGAGCTGACCATGGATGTATAAAGAAAACGGAGCTGACGGGAGAGCTAGAGACGACCTTGTATGACACACTGACAGCTGTTGTTGCCTGTTGGGCTGTAGTTTGCCATGTTGTGATTTGAGCATATATTTTATGCTAAATGCAGTACCTGTGAGGGTTGGACAATATTTGTTATTGTTTTGTGTTATTAATAGATTTCCAATAATAAATAATATATACATACATTTGCATAAAGCAGCATATTTGTCCAATCCCATGTTGATAAGAGTATTAAATACTTGACAAATCTTACTTTAAGGTACATTTTGAACAGATACAAAAATTTGATTAATTCGCGATTAATCGTAATTAAATATTTGAATCTATTGACAGACCTAACACTAATTGAGAAAATAATTGTTAGATTTATCGATAATGAAAACAAATGTCAGCTGCAGTTCTTCACTTACTGAAGTGTTATTCATCATTAAAATAATAAAATCGTACACCAAGAACTTGGTAAAAGAATCTTCAAAATTAACAGGAATTACAATTCAAGTGTATAATGTACAGAGTATATAAACATAAAGCTAAATTGAATAGATCGGCCCCATTGTCACTGATTTCTGATCTAGGTATTTGAGTTAGTATCAACCCAATATCAGATCGGTGCATCCCTAATCTAATTTGGGGAAATCGAAAATATTGAATAATATATAAATATTGAATATAGAGACAATATACTGTAAAATGAACGGATAACTAAACACAAGATAGAAATCATACATTTTGGAGAATCTACTTTTGGTGACTGGTTATGACCTAACTTATCTTTAGGATCCTGGCTACACCAGGTTAAGGTGTTTCAGTGAGTGATTAGTTCTCAGGCTGCAAGTTTCTACATGCTGCATGACAACAAACCAGCATGCCATTCAGTCATGATAATACCTGCTTCAACACACACACACGCACGCACGCACGCACGCACTGAGCTGCAGGCTACTGCAGGCCTCAGCAGCTTCCACACACCTGTTGCAACGCTGTTGCTGCTGCTGCTGATTCCCTCCAAACTGCACAGAAACACACGCAGTGCTGCTGCAACACGCACACACACACAGACACAGCACACACACACAGCTGCAGCATGTAAACACAGCATGCAGCAGCTCCATCTGCAGCATCTCTCACCGTTTATCAGCGGGTTTGAATCCATCTTCAGTGAAATGTCCCGTGCTGTGTGTCTGTATCAGGCTCACTCATCCTCCTCCATGCTGCCGGCTGCTTGTTTGTTGTGTTGTCTGTCTGTCTGTCTGTCTTTCTGCCTGCCTGTCTGTCTGTCTGTCTGTGTGTTGGGGGGGGTTTGTCTCAGCTGTCAAAGCCGGGCTGAGGAGGCTGATGAGGCTGAGGAGGAGGCGACGTTCAGCAGCTTCTTCCGCGACCTGCTGGCGTTATGTAACCGCTCCGAGCTGCTGCTGCTGCCGCTGCCAGGCTCCAGAGCCTCCATGATAACAACAACACACTCTCCCAACAGCAACAAGCACCGGAGAAACTAAAAGTTCAGCTCTAGCCGGAGAAACACCGTCAAAAACAAACACACACTGATAGAAACAAGAGATTTCAGACCGTTTAGCCGCACATAACTTAGTGATAATTAATATGATAACGTTAATTAATGTCTAATATAACTTTGTGTTAACATAAAAACAATATGACTTAAGTATGAATGTATAAAGAGATGTGTTAACGTTACATGTCTGCTGTCAGAGCGTGGATGTGTTGACAATCACTGATGGGAGCTAGTTAGCCACCTAGCTGCTAATTAGCAATGCTAGCTGCTAACTAGCATGCTAGCAGGCTAACGCTTGTTTTTTTGGCGGTAAAATTGTTTTTTATGTTTATTTTCTTTTTTATCTCGTCAGAAGTCTCCGGAACCGTCGACGATTAAACGCTTATTATTTATTCATAAAGTTTCTCCAAGTTCATGGTGTTCTGGGGGCTGAAGCTGTTAGCCTAGCCTAGCTTAGCCTAGCCTAGCCTAGCCTAGCCTGCTGACAGCCCCCTCCTCCTCCTCCTCCTCTTCCTCCTGCTGGTGTCTCAGCCCCCAGACAGCGCGTCTCACTGCGGACCGGAGTTCACCAGTAGACCGTCCACAGTGCTCCGAGGCGGAGAGAAAAGTGGTTGGTAGAATCCGCCCGGTAGTTTGCTGGTAGTTCAGCCTCCTGCAGCGCTCCGTCTCTTCGGTCTGTTCGGTGTGTTTTCCCAGTTTCTTCCTGTTTGGCTGAACGCCTCCTCACTACTTTACACCTCAGTCAGGCTAACCGCCAAACACTACCACTTCCGGCTATGGATTTCAAAATAATCTATCTATTTAGGAGGGACAGTTTCCACCTCGATGTAAAAATAATATGTAATTAAGATATATTGACTATAAATCATATATTTGGTATAAAAGATAAATGTATTCATTTAATATATAACAAATATATTTGATGTAAAAAACTATTTTAAATAGAACTGATATCTTTAATATAAAACAAACTATTTAATATAAAAATATATATATTTAATATAGAACTGATATATTTAATTAAAAAAAGACATTTAATTTAAAAATGCATTTTATATAGAACTGATATATTTAATATAAAACAAAACTATTTAATATAAAAAAGAGATATTTAATATAGTACTGATATATTTAATACAAAACAAATAGAGTTAATTTAAAACAAATAGATTTAATTTTAAAAAAAAAGATTTTATATAGAACTGATATATTTAATATAAAACAAGACTATTTAAAATAAAAAATATATATTTAATATATAACTGATATATTAAATATAAAACAAATATATTTAATATAAAAGTGATACATTTAATATAAAACAAATAGATTTAATATAAGATATATTTTATATAAAAATGATATATTTGATATAAAACACATAGATTTAATATAAAAATATGTATTTAATATAAAAGTGATATATTTAATATAAAACAAATGTTTAATATAAAAATATATTTAATACAGAACTGATATATTTAATATAAAATATATATTTAATATATAACTGATATATTTAATATAAAATAAATATATTAAATATAAAACAAATCGATTTAATATAAAAATATATAAATATATATTTAATATAGAAGAAATCTATTTTCAACCTTCAATGTTTTAATAACTATTGTTCTGCTTTGTCAACCTTTTAAGGAAAAAGCTTAAATAGTCAGAAACTCAATGTGCTCATGAAGCTCGTGTCGTCCTCTCATCCTACCAGGACTCTATAAAATCTGTGTCAGCAGTGAATCAGCTGCAGTCGTTCAGTCAGCGTCACGTTTTCCTTCATCTGACATCCGAACACAGGAAAGCTTTCTGTATGTGTGTGTGTGTGTGTGTGTGTGTGTGTGTGTGTGTGTGTGGGAGTCTATTTCAAGAGTCATCTCTCAGCTTCTTTACGCCACTGCCTCTATTTAGCATCCAGTTTCCATGGCAACAGGCTCCGTGTTGTTGACGAAGCAGCTCTCAGAGCAGCTGAGCTGAATGTCTTTATTACTACTGAACTCAACAGCATTGTATTTATATATATTTATATTTATTAAAGCTCCCTCTGATTGGAATAATAATCATCTTTCCACTTGTCTTCTTATTATAGTTATTATTATTATTATTATTATAACACCTCGATAATTATGTTTTATAACTTTATGACTTATTGCTTTCACTGACAATAGGCCTAATACGTTTCTATAATCTAAGAATGAATGATCCATTTTCATGCTCTGCTTCGAGTATGATCTCCAATAATTTATCACATCTGTTGAACACTCAAACTGATAATTACATCTTATAAGACACACGTCAACGTGGACAAAGAGCCTGTTTAGAAACACAGCGCTGACGGACCGGCTCCTCCTCAGCTCTTTTGTTCTGTATTTAAACATGATCAACAACCATTTAAAGAGATTTCTTTTCTTAATTTTTGTTAATTTATAACTATTTTATAACGTAATTATTTTCTTGCTTATTAAAATATATTCATGTTTTTTTTCTATTTAATAATATATGTATTTATTTGGTTTTATTTGTGTAAAATGAGTTGCTCTTATGTTTTCCTGTATTGCATGTTTGCCTTCCTGAAAGTTAAAACCAAATCAAGATACTTAAAAAAAAAAAGAGATTTTGAAAGTTTTGATCGTAGGATTAAAATAATTTTATATTATTTGAAATTTAATCTTACAAAACAACACAAAATGTCTCTTTCTTAGAGGAGTGAACATCTACAGAAGTGAAACAGCTTCGTAAGAACAAAGAGACAAACAGCAGGTATGACCATCACCAACATCCAATTAAAACTCAGTTAATTCAGATTTAAACCACAGCATTTAAAGACCTGAATAAACTGTAGGTATGCTTCATTTTAAAGGGTCACAAGTCAAAAAGGTTCAGAATATTTTAGGTTTTCTAAAACATCACTGTACGCTGTAGTATTCAGATTTCCGTCATTGGAACCAAACCAGGAACAATCAGGCTGTCCACATAGTTTTGACCATGTGGTGTAATTTTAGTAGTTTGACAAAACATCCACATTAAAAAGGTCTTCAACAGATTCACCACATTAATATATTCATGAGAAACATCAGTCACTTTCTGTGACATTATTTTGAAGATCTCAGGCTACTTCCTTTACAGCCCAACAGTCTGATTCTGGAGACGGGTTCGATACAGGAGCAGAATTCAGCCTGTTGCTCCACTCAGACCAGCTGGACGTCTGTAGAGGAGGAGAGATAGACCCAGTAAAGCTCATCAGATGATCTGTAGTGATTATTAGTCGATATTCGTTTCCATGTAGTCAAAGTGTCTCCATCAACAGAGTGATCTGCTCCCGTCTCAGTGTCCCCATGGATGAACTATCACTGGATCACTGTGATACTGAAGAAAACTTATTTTCTCTGTGATTTCTAATGGATTTCTGGATGTTTATTGTGCTGGACATCAGCCATGATGACATCCTGGGGAAGAGGAAGTCACTCTGAATCATATCAACATGTGTTTCATGTGAAGAAGAGGAGGAGGAGGAGAGTTTTTACTCTGATTCACTTCCTGCAGGATCTTTGCCTGGCTCTGAACTCTCCGGCGCCCCCCCGTGGAGGCTTTTCTCTTTGTCCTGCTGAGTGTCCTTGTCTACTACAGACCATAATAACATGTCACCATGGTTACAGTGTCCTGAATGAAGAGTTCAACACCTCCTCCTGTCTGAATGAAGCTTCAGTCTGTTTCAGCAGTGCCAGTTTTAATAGACGTGGCGTCAACAGCTCGAGAATCTGAGTGTCCTCCGCGCGTCTACAAAACTTCTCTTCTTCTGTTCTCTGGCAGGTCGGTCATTCCCTGCAGCTCCCTCAGACCCTGAGGAAGAGGAAAAGAAGTCAGCAGCCAATCAGAGTCTGACACTAACACCTCATTCAGTGATTATTGCTTCAAAGGATCGGTTCATTAACTGATCATTAATATTATCAATATTGAGTAAAATGATGGATTACTTTGATGTAAAGCTGATCAAATAAGCAGTGGAAAGTTCAGGAAGTCTGAGCCCCGTCAGGCTCCACTTCCTGTCTGTTTACATGTTTATTTATATACATTACACTTTATTTATTTACATGATGGATATGAGAATAAATCTGCCATACTGCCACTGAGCAAGGCACCAGCCTCAGAGCACATTAGTAACAAAGTGTAATTTATCATCACTTTGGGAACTGCTGGTTCAGGCAGAATATCAGAAACTCAGACCCAGCATTTCCTGCCAAAATCTGTACCCTTTTCGCAATAAAATACCTCCAGGAATCTGATTTTATTTTTAAATAAACACATTTATTTTTAAATAAACAAAGCAAAGTGTCAGATCTGAAATAAAATATCAGAAAAAAATATGTAACATATAAAAAAATATGTATTATTGTAAAATATCATAAATCTCACCAAAAACATCTGAAAATACCAGTAAAATATTCTGAAAATATCCGAAAAATATAAGTGAAATATAAGAAAAATACTACAGTAGTAATATATCCAAAAGATATTAGTAAAATATGAAAACTATTAGTAAAAATATCCAAAACATATTTGTAAAATTTCAGAAAAAAATGGCAAAATATCCCAAAAATATTAGTAAAATATAAGTAAAAATATATGAGTAAAATTATTAATAATATATCAGAAATATTAGAAAACAATGGCCAAATACCCAAAAAACATCAGTAAATGTTCTGAAAAATATTTGTAAAGAATTCTGAAAAATATTAGAAAAGAATATCAGTAAAATATTTATTTACATGAATATATTTATTATTATCTGACCAATATTTATTGTCATTCAAGAGACAAAATGATTAGCTAAGTGAAAAAAGAACAGTGTATTAATCAATAATGTAAAGAAGACATTGGAAGATGAAGATGAGCAGAACAAACTGACCTCCAGCACCATGCGGATGTTGGCTTTAATCTTAGCAGAGTCTTTGGTGAGCTGCTCTGTGAAGCTGAAACACACAATGTCAGCACAGTTAGTATCACTCCTTCACAACAATGGACACAGCTAGCGTTGAGCTAACAAAACTAGGATGTTTCCCTGAAGTCTCTTTTTCTTTTCACTGAAACTTTATCTGCAGAAATAAACTTTGTTCAAAGTCACAAAACTGTATTTTAAATTCTAGCTGAGATCTCAAACGTGTGAAGTCAGTGCTGTTGCTGTTATTGTTTTTAACTTGCTGCAGGTATAAAATCGCAGAAGAAGAAAGAATGGTTTGTATTTTCTGTCTCGTGATGATGAACTGACGCTGTGAGCTGACTCGTCTTCTTGTCGATGAATCGCAGAGCTTCGTCGTGGTTCATCTCCACAAAGAAGCCGTAACCGACCGCCACGAAAATCCTGGACGAATCCTCCCTGACAGAAGAAGAAAAAACGTGAGACGGGCTTAAAAGAGGTTCCCTCTGTCACACTCAGTAATACAGTTTGTGATTGATCAGTATCAATAAACGCCTATCAGAGTTATTGATCGGCGTATCGGCAGCTTACACTTCAGCCTGGACGAAGAAGTTACAGCCGAGATCAACATCCGTCTTCAGTTGCTGAGAACCTGCCTCCTGCAGGAACACATGCACACAATAAGAGAAGTGACATCACTCAGCACATCACATACAACGTTCACACAGAACATGTTCCTCGTCTCAGTGCTCTGATTTAACTGTTGTTTGTTTCAGATTTTCACAGCAAGAGAACTTTGACTGTTTCTTCTTCTCATCAAAAACTACATTCCTAAATCTACACGTATATTTAACAGAAGTAATCCTCTATTTCCTGATGATGTCAAAAACTGTCAATAACTTCTTCTTCTTTGAACATAAATGCTTTTAAAGCTGTCAGAATCTGTAACAGATAAAACGTATTCATATCACAACAAGTGTGTGTGTGTGTCTGTGTATGCATGTGTGTGTGTGTGTTTGTGTGTGTGTGCGTGTGTGTACCTGCAGACTTTGTATGGTGTTCTTCAGCTGAAGATACTGAGAGATCTTCTCATAAACTGAGTCTCTCTGCTCCAACACCTTCCTGCCAAACAACACACAAACAATAATAGTAGTTATAATAATAATAATAATAATAATAATAATAATAATAAACTTTATTTATACTATAAAGATGTATATTGTTGTATTACTCTCTCCCCTCTGGTGCTGTCTGTTTGTCAGGTAGTTTTAGTTTTATGTGTTCATGTTTAAAGATATCTGTCTCTGAAATTGAATACATTTATAAATCTGTTACTCTGGACCATAGACTGCATATAGACAGTGTGTTACCTCCAAAGTGTCTGCAGCGGTTATGTGGATTATCAGAGATGTATAAAGTGACATAAAATGGAAAATACTCAATAAAATTCCTTAAAACTGAAGGCTACTAAAGTATAGCAGTTGAGTAAATGTACTTCCAGCACATAACACATGTGCAGCTCTTCTATATGACTGAATCAGCCTTTAATAATATATATATATAATATTTAATAATGAGTCGTGTTTCTTACTGTAAATCTCTCTTCAGAACTTCGTTGATGAAGTTTTCATACTGCAGAACCTTCTGATCCACGGTAGCATTAGCATCAGCATTAGCATCAACAGGCTGAGACATCGTCTGTTTTTCTCTTTAGATCCAAACTTCAGACTCTGTGAGGAAGATGAACTCCTCCGGTAACCGGCTGATGTCTGACTGAAGTTAACGTTAACGTTTCTGAGTCATTATCGATCCACAAACTGTCCGGTTATCCAGTTAGCATGCTGGAGCCTCATGTAAACACAGGTCTGCACCGGATGGGGATCAGCAAGTACTTCCTGATTTCAAAATAAAAGCAGCGAGCGCTTAAAGCTACAGAATTAGAGTAAATAGAATAAAAACAATTCCAAAGAAAACAGTTGTGGAAGAGGAACTCATATCTTTTAAGTAAATAAAAGTATCAAGACTACTCTGTAAAAAAAATACACAATGAGTAAAAATCCTGCATTCAAGAGTACTTTTTAAAGAGTTCCATCACATGAGTAAAGCCAGTTTTAGACCTTTTATGACACGGTGGTGGCATCAGCCATTTTTTATGGAGTGGTCTGCTGGGGCAGCAGCATCTCAGCTGTGGACAGGAAGAGACTAGACAGAGTAATCAGGAAGGCCAGCTCTGTCCTGGGATGCCCCCTGGACCCAGTGGAGGTGGTGGGAGAGAGGAGGATGATGGCTGAGTTGTCATCCATGATGGAGAATGACTCCCACCCCATGCAGGACACCATCTCAGCACTGGAGAGCTCCTTCAGCAGCAGGCTGCTCCACCCAAAGTGTGTGAAGGAGGGATACAGCAGGTCCTTCCTTCCTGCAGCTGGCAGACTCCGCAACCAGCACTGCTCCCAGTAGACCACTTACACACCAAAAAACTGAAAATAACCTGATATTTTCAGGCGGAATTTATTTCATTCATTCATTCTCACTGTGCAATATCATTTTCCACTCCATTTTCCATTCCACCTCTGTGCAATTTTGTTAATAATCTGTTTATTGTCAATACTGTATATACTGCTCCTATTTTTATACTTCCTTCTATTTAAATGGTTCATATTTTGTTTAGCTTTTTTTTACTGTGTTAGCTGATGCATCTTGTTTTTTTGCACTATCCCCCCTATCCGCTGCTGTACACTGCAAATTTCCCCACTGCGGGACTAATAACGGAATATCTCATCTTATCTTATCTTTTAGTGTTTTATGTCTTTTCTAGCTGCTCTAGTTCTATGGTGGGACCAATTCCGTGACGTCATTGTAAACAAACATGGCGGACCGTTACAGCTCTGTAGCTAGCTCGTTTAACATACTTATTTAAAACCGTCCTGCACGTGAACAAGTGTGTATTTTATACACAGGCGGAACTCTGCGTCTCTTTAGTTTCTGTCGGACACGTCTGGCGCGTCATCTTCAGCTGTTTAGAGCGACAATAGTTGATTAATTAAAGTTTTAGCTGAGCTAGCTTAGGTAGCAGGTTTAGGTTGCCAAGGCAACGCTAGCCAACAGACAGGACTGCCGCTGTTTTATTCTCTAAAAGTTGTTTTTTCTTCACCTAGGGTTGTTTCTTTGCTGTTGTCTTACACGCCGAATTAAAGTACACGGATATAATATTTAAATTATTTGAAGTACTGTTTAGTAACGTGATATATTATTGAGTAAATAAGAGAAACATTAGTGAATTACTAGATTTATTAACGGAGTTCGTTTTTTTGCTTCAGTCCTTCTGCTTTTCTGCTGGTCGACTGGAAACAACAACAAAGACCCAAACTGATGTTTTCTATCTCAGAAACAACTCGTGCATAATTTCCAGGATATTCAGGTTCACTCAGACCTGTAGTCCTGGTTCCCCTCTCAGACCTGTAGTCCTGGATCCCCACTCAGACCTGTAGTCCTGGACCCCCACTCAGACCTGTAGTCCTGGATCCCCACTCAGACCTGTAGTCCTGGACCCCCACTCAGACCTGTAGTCCTGGACCCCCACTCAGACCTGTAGTCCTGGACCCCCACTCAGACCTGTAGTCCTGGTTGGTGCAGTGACAGTGGAGACATGGAGCAGTACAGTATTCTGGGTCGCATTGGAGAAGGAGCCCACGGCATCGTCTTCAAGGCCAAACACATCGAGGTAACTCAGCTGGTCAACAACACAAACTAACATCAATATACTGAACTCACCACAGTGACTGAGAGGATTCAATCCACAGACAGGAACTGATTTAAAGGTCCCATATCGTGCTCATTTTCAGGTTCATGCTTGTATTTTGTGTTTCTACTAGAACATGTTTACATGCTGTAATGTTAAAAAAAAACTTTATTTTTCTCACACTGTCAGCCTGAATATACCTGTATTTACCCTCTGTCTGAAACGCTCCATTTTAGCGCATTTTGACGGAATTGCAACGGAATTGCAACAGAATTGCGTTGCTAGACAACAGCTTGGGTCCATGTGTACTTCCTGTCAGCTGATGTTATTCACATACACTGCAACCAGGAATAAACTGGGACACATTTAGAATGTTTACATTTAAAATTGTGTCTAAATATTGTATATTTATGACATCACGAATGGGGCAGAAATCCTGACAGCTTGTTTCAAATGCAGAGTTTCTGAATACAGGCTGTGTGTATTTCCCTGTGGATTGAGTGTTTCGATACTTTCACAGTATTTATATAGGACTAAAGCCTGCTTAATAATAAAAAAACATGAAAATCTATTTTTTTTTAATAATATGGGGCCTTTAATATTTGTGTGTGATTTACTAACTGCTGTCTGCTCTTTATGTTGTTGTTTCATGTGTTTGGTGAGCTGAAGAGAAGACAAAGTTCAGCCCTGGTGGACAATACAGATTTATTCTATATTTTAATCTGGAAATCAAACACAACTTTATGTAGCTGTCCGACCAATTAAATGAAAACACTGACAACTGGTGTCAGAAAAAATGTTTTTAAAAGAAACATCTTTTATTTTGAAGGCCAGAGGATCGTATCCGAAGTCTCATCACTGCTGTGAACACATTGTAACTCCACAGTTAATCAATCTGCAGGGGTCACGACCTCGGCTTATCAATAATGAGCGTATTGATCATGACGTGTTGTCTGTCAGACTGGAGAGACGGTGGCTCTGAAGAAAGTGTCCCTGAGGCGTCTGGAGGACGGCATCCCCAACCAGGCTCTGAGGGAGATCAAGGCACTGCAGGAGATCGAGGACAACCAGCATGTGAGTACCAGAGGACGTCATGTTGGGGTCAGAGGTCAGCTTCACACTCATCCCCCTCCTCCTCTTCCTCAGGTGGTGAAGCTGAAGGACGTCTTCCCTCACGGCACAGGCTTCGTCCTGGTGTTTGACTTCATGCTGTCCGACCTCTCTGAGGTCATCAGGAACTCTCAGCGACCTTTGACCCCGGCTCAGGTCAAAGGTTACATGATGATGCTGCTGAAGGGCGTGGCTTTCCTGCATCACAACAACATCATGCACCGGGTGAGATGAACATTCAGTGACTTTATCTTAGCTTTATTTCTATTCTGACTTAAGCTTCTGTTCCTGTAGCCCTTCAGAATAAAAGCCCTGACCTGTGTGTGTGTGTGTGTGTTTAGGACCTGAAGCCAGCGAACCTCCTCATCAGCTCTTCAGGTCATCTGAAGATCGCAGACTTTGGCCTGGCCAGATTGTTTAGTGAGCAGGGAGAGAGGCTGTACAGCCACCAGGTGGCCACCAGGTAACACATACACTTTGATTATTATTTTTTTATTTTATTTTTATATTGAGTCAGGACTTTATTTTGGGACGTCCTTTGTGTGCAACTATAATTTTTAGTTTTTATTTTATTCTGGCTAAAGTCACACACTAAAGGATGTAAAACAAAGTGCTGATTCAAACTTCAAATAAAGTAGACAACACAACTTTGTTTTCAACAAATGTGAAAAATGCTTTATTAATTTATCAGTTAACAGACTTGTGTTGATCCTCATGAGTAACGGGAGCTGAATATTTTATATTATTTACATGCTTTCATATGTATTAGTTCGTTAAAACACAGAATCATCTCAAGAAGGTTGTTTCTAGTTTTTAAACGCCTAGCTGGTGAACATATAATATTGTTATTTTGAAGCATTTAATGTCACTTTCTGGTCTACTAATGATGTCGTCATTTAACATTGTGTTCAGGTGGTACAGAGCACCTGAGCTGCTGTACGGAGCCAGAAAGTACGACGAGGGAGTCGATCTATGGTGAGATCATCTTACTGCTGAGTACTACTACTGCTAAAACTGCTACTGCTACTACTTCATAGAGTGAATTCAGACACAACTTTTACTTTATTTACAGTTCCTGTTCCTGTAGCCCTTCAGAATAAAAGCCCTGTTGTGTTTCAGGGCGGTGGGCTGTATCTTCGGGGAGCTGCTGAACTTGTCTCCTCTGTTTCCCGGAGAGAACGACATTGAACAGCTCTGCTGCGTCCTCAGAGTGCTGGGAACTCCAACACAGGACAGCTGGCCTGTAAGACACCGCCACTTTCTGGTCTTCACTGACTCGTATACACATTTCAACATAAACACAAGGAGCAAAAATCAGACATTTTCTAACTTTTAAACAAGTGTTAAGGTCTTTACAGACCAAGTCCATATTTTTCAGATGTTTTTTTAATCAGTTATCCGATTTCTGTCTGCAGGAGATCGTGGAGTTGCCAGATTACAATAAAATCACCTTTAAGGAGAACCCAGCGATCCCATTGGAGGAGATCGTCCCTGACACGTCGCCTCAGGCTGTCGATCTGCTCTACAAGTTCCTGGTTTATCCGTCCAAACAGCGCTGCTCCGCCAGACAGGTAAGAAACAGGAAGTGGACTGGTGGAGTTCCTCAGGGTTCAACCTGAGGGCCCCTTTTCTTTTCTGTTGACGAATAATAAAATAATAATAGAGTCCAAAAACACAAGAATCCTATCAGTCTAGCACACTTGATTGATTGATTGATTGATTGATTGATTGGCGGTCCTCCCCTCTTCTCTGCAGGCTCTCCTCCATCCATTCTTCTTCTCCTCTCCTCTTCCTGCTCACCACTCAGAGCTGCCCATCCCTCAGAGGGGGGGTCGACCCCCCCGCCAGCGCCTGCAGGCTCCGCCCGCTGACTTCTCCGTGGACCTACCCCTGCAGAACAGCGTGGTAGACCCCGGGCTGCTGCAGGGACACGCCTCCTGCCTCTGAGCCGAGCGGCCAATCATCTTCATCCTTCAGTGACTCTCTGCTGATGTTTATTTTAATATTTTAATTTATTTCTTGACAGGAAGTGATCCTTCATCCTCTCATTTCCTGTTGCGCTTCACTCAATTGTTATGACTGATAATAAAACGAGATGATGATTTAATATAACATGTATTTGAGACTTCTATTAATTTTATTATGGGAGTCTGAACTGAGTTACCTCAACAGGTGAAGTTGACAACACTGACACATCTGGACCAGGTGATTAAAGCCAGAAGATCCTGGTTTCTTTCTTAGTGCTCCAGTTTGCATGTCATATATTTATAGACCCTTTTTGTGTCAACGTCATGACCACGTCACAGTGTTGGCTGGAGGCAAAACAAAGGAAAGACTGGAGGCTAACACTAGCAGTGGGCTAAAGTTACACATCTAAAATGTCATCTTGCTGTGTAGTTGGGTGCCAGAATCCAGATATCACAACACCGAGGCTCCAGTGAGCTACAATATCGGAGAAACGTTTCAGAGATGGAGAGTAAATGTTGCTAATAGTTTAGCCTTCTGCTAACCGCAGACCTTCTGAAACCTTTCTCTCCATCTCTGAAACGCTTCGCCGATATTGTACGACTCTCTTTTTGACTGACTTTACTGAAGGATAGTTAACTATAGGCATCCAAAGATTTATACATCCTCAATTTATCTTTAATTTATCTTTCAGCCCGCTGGTCGGACGGCTGGCTACTTAGTAGTGGAGTAGAAGTATAAAGTAGCAGAAAATGGAAATACTTTATAAAGTACAGAACAAGTACCTCATATTTAGTTACTTTCCACCACGGAATACACCAAACACCAAGTTTGTGTAAACACACATATGAAATCAAACTTCTTCTTTTACCAAATAACTAATCAAAGAAAATAAATTCAGTTAATTAAGTTTCACTCATCAAAATAAATAAATTACTAATAAAAGGAAGTCGACACAAACTGTGACCTCCCACACTTCCTGTTTCTCCTCCATCAGCTCCATCAGTCAGATTCTTTACTAGAGAGTAGTAGACTGTCTTCAGCTCTGTGAGTATCAGCATCTCTTTATTACGTTACTCTACTCTCTGTTTTTATCTATCTATCTATCTATCTATCTTTGTTTTATCTCTTTCTTTTATCTTTTATCTCTTTGTTTTATCTTTTATCTCTTTGTTTTATGTTTTAGTTTTATCTTTTATCTCTTTGTTTTATATTTTATCTCTTTGTTTTATCTTTTATCTCTTTGTTTTATCTTTTATCTCTTTGTTTTATCTTTTTCCTCTTTGTTTTATGTTTTAGTTTTAAATTTGATCTCTTTGTTTTATGTTTTAGTTTTATCCTTTATCTCTTTGTTTTATCTTTTATCTCTTTGTTTTATGTTTTAGTTTTATCTTTTATCTCTTTGTTTTATATTTTAGTCTCATCTTTTTCCTCTCTGTTTAATGTTTTAGTTTTATCTTTTATCTCTTTGTTTTATCTTTTATCTCTTGGTTTTATCCTTTATCTCTTGATCTTTGAGTGTCTTTCTTTAACTAATAATTTAATTTACATATTTCTCTGGTAATGGATCAGAGATCTTGTGATGTGATTATAGAGAGCTCTCACTCTGTCTCCAATTTATTTCCCTTCTTTTTCTTTCCCTGTTCCACTCAGACATACAGTGATGATGTCAGATTATTTGCAGCTAGCTGATTGGTCCTCTGCTGTCATCACATCTCTGTACGAAACGGTCAGGATCACTTTTCATATTCATTCTACTTCATACGATGTAGTTCTACAAATGTAACTTCTGTTCTGTAACGAGCTGTCGATTTGTCTCAATGGTGAGGGAGAGACAATGAGGGAAGGACCCAAAGGCAGACAGTCAGACAGGTAGGTAGGCAGGTATGCAGGTATGGGCACAGGTAGACAGGTGTAGGCACAGGTATGCAAGTATGGGTACAGGTAGACAGGTGTGGGTACAAGTAGACAGGTATGAGAACTGCCATATTAATTCTGCTCTCATACTTCTTCTTCTGTTCTTAATGAATATAAATAAACGTTTTGTTTCTCACAGGTTAGTCCCGCCCCTTCACACACCTTCCTCCAATCACCAAACATGTCCCATGATGCCGAGCGGCTGGCTGCTGCCAGTCACCACTTCATCAATTCCTCCCACTGGTTGGACGACTCCAGCTGTCAATCACTGCCCCCCACCAGCATCCTCCCATCAACACCTGGATGGAACAGTTACTATGGCAACTTTTACCCCTCCCCGTTACCTGGCGGTCTGTCATGGGGACGGGCCAGTGAACTAGGTGAGATATCAACCTGTCTATGTGAGCTACACCTGTCTGTCTGTCTGTGTCGCAGTACGTTTCATGTTTTTATTGGTGTGTGTGTGTTCAGAGCAGCGTGAGTGTGTGAGCTGTGGGACAAGCAGCGCCGCCCTGTGGAGGAGAGACGCTGCAGGTCGTCATCTGTGTAACACCTGCTGCCTCCAGCAGGAAACCACCAACAGACCACTGCTGAAGCCAAAGAGGAGACCTGTGAGACACATATACACACACCTGTTCAATAAACATACAGGTGTGTGTATATTATATTTTATATTTATGTACTGGTCTGCATGTTTTCAGGTTGTGACTCAGAGAAAAGAAACTCAGTGTGTGAACTGTTTGACTGGAACAACGACGCTGTGGAGGAGAAACTGTGCAGGAGAACCAGTCTGCAACGCCTGTGGCCTCTACTACAAACTACACCAGGTACTACAAACTACACCAGGTACTTCGACTCTACTACAAACTACACCAGGTACTTCGACCCTACTACAAACTATACCAGGTACTACGACTCTACTACAAACTACACCAGGTACTACAAACTACACCAGGTACTACGACTCTACTACAAACTACACCAGGTACTACAAACTACACCAGGTACTTCGACTCTACTACAAACTACACCAGGTACTACAAACTACACCAGGTACTACAAACTACACCAGGTACTACAAACTACACCAGGTACTTCGACTCTACTACAAACTACACCAGGTACTACAAACTACACCAGGTACTTCGACTCTACTACAAACTACACCAGGTACTACAAACTACACCAGGTACTTCGACTCTACTACAAACTACACCAGGTACTACGACTCTACTACAAACTACACCAGGTACTACAAACTACACCAGGTACTATAACTCTACTACAAACTACACCAGGTACTACAAACTACACCAGGTACTACAAACTACGTACTACAAACTACACCAGGTACTATAACTCTACTACAAACTACACCAGGTACTATAACTCTACTACAAACTACACCAGGTACTACAAACTACACCAGGTACTACGACTCTACTACAAACTACACCAGGTACTTTAGATGTGTACTTTGTGTTTCAGGTCAACAGGCCGCTGGCGATGAAGAAAGACGGAATCCAAACCAGAAACCGTAAAGTGACCAATAAGAACAAGAGGAGCAGGAAATCTGACCAATAAGCCGTCCATGCTGGTCCCGCCCACCGAGGAGGCCATCATTCACGCAGCTGCCCTGTGACCTCCTCCTCTTCCTCCTCCTCCTTCTCAAAACTAATTTGTAGTACTTTCCTGTTTTATTTCTGCAGATGTTGATGATGTTTTTTGTTAATGAACTGATTGTTTAGTTAAAATAAAAGTTTTCACTGTTTGTTTGAGTTTATCAGACCGTTTGTATTAATCATGTATTCAGTCTCCTGAACTCCTCTTTCTATCTATTTAAGTCTGTCTCTCTCTCTCTCTCTCTCTCTCTCTCTCTCTCTCTCTCTCTCTCTCTCTCTCTCTCTATATACATATATACAATATATATATATATATATATATATATATACTGGGATGATGTTCAGATGATATTCCAGTAGTGCTAACCCTGGACTAACCTCCTGTTTCTGCTTTGCTAAAGCAACACGTTGCAGCTGTTGATTCCAGCTTGTTCTAGGCTGCATTATTGTGACCTTGACCCTGAAACCTGATCCTGTTTAAATCCAGTTTCTTTTACCAATGAGTTCTGGTTTCTTCTGTTCTGATCCAACATGGTGCTCAGAGGCTCAACAGTGCTGTACACTGATAGCTGTAGCAGAGGCCTCCGCCTGTACAGAGAGCATCATGTGTTGATGTAAAAACAGCCTGTTGGTATCACTGGTCTGACATTAACCAACCACCACCCCCCTTCCTTCGCTGTTGTGCAACTCAGGAGGCTTCTGGTTTTCCGGACCCTGAAAAAAAAGGCCAAGAGAGGAAAAGGGAGCTGAAGAGAGCGAGCAGAGGGCGGTTGGTGGTCGGATACATGAACACACAAACCGTTGTACATGTTGACATCTCGGTCTGTCTTCTGAAGACGTTAAACACTCTCTGGTTTCCAGTCTGAGTCCAGACCCCCACAACCTGTTGGACACATTATGAAGCAACGGGCCCCTGAGACCCCCCGCCTCCTCCTCCCCCCTCCCACCTGCCCTCCTACACTATAATCTATCTATGATTCTCTGGTCGTCTCTACTGTTATTTTATTATGTTGGTTGTTCTGTACACACGACATCTACTTCCTGTCTGTCCGTCCTCAAGAAGGATCCCTCCTCTGCTGCTCTTCTGAGCTTTCTAACACATTTTGGGAAATCTTTTGGGGAGTTTGTCCTGATCTCAATCAAGGATCTGAGGACAGAGGGTCCGAGGACAGAGGGTCTGAGGACAGAGGGTCTGAGGACAGAGGGTCTGAGGACAGAGGGTCTAAGGAATGAGGGTCTGAGGACAGAGGGTCTGAGGAATGAGGGTCTGAGGACAGAGGGTCTGAGGACAGAGGGTCTAAGGATAGAGGATCTGAGGACAGAGGGTCTGAGGAAAGAGGGTCCAGCCCGTTGTCATTCCCAGGGCATTAAATACTGATTCTTTGTCACAGCCGTCGGCGTGAGATACCGCAGCAAGGCACCCTTTAGCGCCGGTATGAGACACACCGGGCGTTCCATTAACTACAATGTAAACCAGGGGTTCTCAAACTTTTTGGGACCAGGGACCCCTTTCAGGGGAGATATGCAGACAGCGCAATTCCCCGGGCCCCACTTTGAGAATCACTGATGTAAACCCATTCAGGGTAAACAGTAAACACTCAGAGAAAGTGCATTTGTGACGTAGTTTAAAGAGAGAAAGAGACACAGGGCGGGAGAGGAGAGGAGAGGAGAGGAGGTGGATGGGTCCCACAAACACAATGCGTTCATCCAGGAAACCGCTGTTCGTGTCCCGTGTGTTAAATTTAATTTTCACGTTACAATCAGCTGTTCATTCGTGTCCAGTGTTCACAACATCAAGTTTCATTTTCACTTCGCAAACGTAGTTATTTTAAGCCCAACCATGTAGTTCTTTCCTAAACCGAACTATAGTGGTTCTGTAACCTGAACCTAAACTTCTCTACTTCTCTAGAAACTAGAAAAATCTAAGGAATCCGTTGGTACCAACCATGTCTATGTCCATGTCTGCTAAAACACGTCGGGAAGGAGGCTAAATAACGCTCCAAAGTTGGGCTAAATTTTGGCGAGGAAAAACTGGCATGGCCATTTTCAAAGGGGTCCCTTGACCTCTGACCTCTAGATATGTGAATGTAAATGGGTTCTATGGGTACCCATGAATCTCCCCTTTACAGACATGCCCACTTTATGATGATCACATGCAGGTTGGGGCAAAAGATATCAAGTTTTTTTCATGCAGTATAAAAGTGTTATTTTCGCTTATTCCGAGAGCTCACAGGACGTGTTTCACACCTGCAACAAGAACAAGTTCATGTGTCAGGAAGACGTTCTGGATCCCGGTCTCCAGTCCTCTCTCCGTCCACCGGACGTCCTCACACTCTCTCACCTGATGTGCAGTTTTTGGTCCCACAGGATTCACCCGTGAAGAGAGCTCTTCTCCAGGGTGACAGACGACAAACGAAGGGGAGCATTTTACTCAGTCAAGTCGTCAAAACGTGTGACGTCTGTGACATCAGAGTGCTCATTCTAGAGAGGCCTTTTACTGGGACCAGTCCAGAGCACACCTGGAGTAATGATGTTGTTCAATCAGCAGCTTGATGAGCCACACCTGTCAGCTCACTGAGTGCAGTACACTATAAGATGTTTCTGAAAACATTTGAGGGGAGAAATAGGCATTACAGTAACAACATATGATTCATATTTGATCAGCGCTGCCTAGTTTGACCGATTGATCGGAGTTTGCGAGTGATTGACTCGTGGCTCTCATAGATGGCAACTGGACAGCAGACTCCAGCTCGGCTCTGATTGGTTGTTTTTTCAGATTACCTGTCTCATGTACTACTGTCAGGACATAGTGACTGTTTTAGAAAAATTGTTTTTTTAAATCATATTTGCTCCATTTCTACCCACTGCTGCTTTAAAGAATCTTCAGTTTCAGCTGAACCAGTTCAACACACAGCTGGGAGCTCTGGTTTAACTGGGACCAGTTAACCATCACAGTCAATAAAGTGAAAACACGAAACACAAGTTGAATAAAATCATTTTTTATTTGTATCTGATAATAACTGAACTCATGTCAGAATAATAACTGCAAGTCATTTATTAAATTCTCTGTTAGCTGCATCACAAAGCAAACATCACTTTATTATAAATCTGTACATGTTTGTCACGTCATCAGCTGATCCATGATGTCACCGACAGGAGCTACTTCCTGTCTGTCTCTTAGCTACACAATAGCTGTATCTGCTGGTCTCCAGGAGCGTCGTCACGGTAACCTCGATAACGTCTCTCACACACACACACACACACACACACGCATGCACGCACACTGTTTAGCTTTTAATCCTTTTAGCATTTAAATTCAAATGTTGACATCAAAACTTTAATTTCATGCAAACATGACGAGTCAAACTGAACTTCATGTCAAAACTCAGAGTAATGATTTAAATCCAAATATGGATTTTATTCATATCCTTACAAAAAAGAAGTTTATTAAAGTATACTATTAGTATAGTATAAGTTTATGCTTTAGCATACAGAAAAGTCTAAGTATACTTGGCTTATACTCAAAAGTATACAGAAAAGTATATTTGGCTAAGTACTATAAGTTCACTTAAGAAAACGTACAAGTATACTTACAGTAAAAACTATTAGTTTACTGATAGTTCACTTTAAAGTGTACTTTCATGAACTAAAATGTGGGCTACAGTAGAAACTAGTAAACTAATAGTATACCTAAAAGTTCACTTGTAGTATAGTTCATATTATAGTTTCAGTACAAAATACAACTTTGATGTGAACTAGTTGCAAAGTTTACTACTCGTACATTTAAAGTATACTTTTATAAACTAAAGCGGGCCAATTTAGTCCCACGAAGTATTGAAGTAGTACTCTTACAAGTATACTAAGTATATTACATAAAGTATACTTGTAAATAAACTTGAACTTCCTTTTTGTAAGGGTAAGAAATAGCTGCAGTTCACAGTGTGACCACCAGGGAGCAGCAGACTACACATCCATCATTTATCAATTATTAATTAAAACTACCAATATAACAAATTCACATCTGGATGTCAAACTAGCTAAATGTCAAAATTAGGTTGATACATTTCATTCAAAATCAAAATTACATTCTTGACAAAGAAAACTTTCTGATCAGGTCGCATTAATTCTGATATTCAGAATATTTTTTTTTTTTTTTATCAAGATTCACATTTCTGATGTAAAGAAATAAACTACGAGTTTCTACGTCAGTTCAGTTCAACATCATGATTTACACCGTAAAACAGGATCCAAAGCTAAACTGACTTCAGTCGACTCCCCGCAGGAAAAGACACGTTTCTGCAGAACACCTGAACCAGGACCTGAACCAGACCTGAACCAGAACCAGACTGAACCAGAACAAACCAGACCTAAACCAGACCAAACTGGACCTGACCCAGACCGAACCACACCTGAACCAGACCGATCCAGAACAAACCAGAACAAACCAGACCTAAACCAGACCAAACTGGACCTGACCCAGACCGAACCACACCTGAACCAGACCGATCCAGAACAAACCAGAACAAACCAGACCTAAACCAGACCACACCGTACCTGAATCAGAACCAGAACCAGAACCAGACCTGAATCAGAACCAGAACCAGAACCAGACCTAAACCGGACCAAACCGAACCTGAAACAGTGTGTGTGTGTGTGTGTGTGTGTGTGTGTGTGTGTGTGTGTGTGTATGCCACCATGTGATTGGACTAATTAGCTGCTAGCTGATTGGCTGACAGGTTGATTGACTGGCTGCGTCCTAATTGGCTGAAAACTGACATATTTCAAATATTTAGACCTTTCTTTTTGTTTTGCGTCTAAGCTGACTTCTTGTTTGTTTGTTTGTTTTATTTTGGAGAGAAACAGCAAAAACGTATAGAACTTTTTTTTTGTCTTTTTCAGTCCAGTCTGTACTTCCTCTTTCAGCAGCTTCACTGTCCTGATGCTGAATAAAGCTTCCACTGAACCACAACCAGCACAGAGCCACACAGACTCAGGTGGACCAGGTGGACCAGGTGGACCAGGTGGACCAGGTGGACCAGGTGCTCCTGTGATTTGTGACTATGAGCTGGTCATTAAGCAGGTTGTAAGTCTGAGATATTTCTGAGATAATATGTCAATATTTATTTTTTAGCAGCATCTAGTGGCCATTAGAGGAAGTGGGAGCACCGGGGCTGATGGGAAACGTAGTCCTATAATGTGGTCTGTGGGTCTTTCAGAACTGATTACGTTTTTTTAAACGTCCAACAAGACGTGACATCATTAAAGGAGAGTTTTTGGGAAGAAAAAAAAACCCCACATCTGTCCTCTGAGCTTTTCAAAATAAAAGACCTCCTCCCCTGTTTTCTCTGAGACAGCAGAGACGACGGGATTCAAACCAACAACTCTGGTGCGAACTGACACATCAGAGTTTCTGACATCAATGTAAAGCAGATTCTCATTTAACATTAAGGTAGAAGAATGTGCTGTTTGTGACTGATGCTCCATTTAAATGTGTTTTAATGGATCTATGATGAATAAATCCTGTCTCTCTCCGTGTGTGTTGACTTGTGATGGCTTTTATTGCTGAAGGCTCGAGGTATAAGCTAGGGACTGACGCTGCAGTACAGTAATGACCTGTCTGTCTGACAGCCTGCCTGTCTGTCTGACAGCCTGTCTGTCTGACAGCATGTCTGACTGACAGCCTGTCTGTCTGTCTGTCTGACTGTCTTCATTGCATGTCTGTGGCTTGAAAACCCTTTTCTCTCTCCGGACACATTTAGCTGTGATGCAAGACAAAACACAGGATATTTGTACTATGATCGTTCTGCGATACCTCTGTGAGTATTAACATAATAGTTTGCTCCAAAATAAAAAAAGCAGTCATCATCTGTTTACCTGAAAATGTCAGTATGATCCGTCACAGTTAAAACACCTCACTGAACTCAAGTCCACTCCGTAATATGAGGAAATAAAAACATAAAAGTACGAACCGATACGAGAAAATTAGCTATGTTTTTATAAATGAAGTACTATAGTTTAAGTTGTGTTTTTAATTGTAAATATGAGTAAAGTTCAGTGGAGGTCATTAACTGTGACAGGAAGTCTCAAAGAAGAAGTCAAACTCACAGCTAACACAGATGGCTGAGCCTAGCGTTAGCATACTGAAGGAATAGTTCAACAGTTTCTGTCAGAGAGTCACATGGTGCCTTCAAATGGGGTCGTGTTTACCGTGTTCACGAGAAGAGTCCATACGAACGTCCCCTCATGTCGTATTCAGGACCTCGTAAGTGGAACGTTTCTGAGAGCTCAGAGTTCACGAGTTGTGACGTGTTTGTTGACATTGTAGGAAATGGCGGAGGCCATGGAAGGTCATTGTTCAGTGCATAATAAGTTAATATATTGTAATTTTAGTCGTACATTGTTTTTCTTTGTCTGAGGAAAATGTTTATATTCCCAATTACCTCATCTTTTTCCTCATTATGCCTTTGCATTTACTGCATTATGTTACCCACTTGCTAAATTGTTAGCCTGTGTGGCTTCTAGACGCCGACAGTAACGTTAATATTGCCGTTGCTTAGCAGCGGTGTTCTCACGACTTAACCACTTGGACGGCAAACATATTACACGACTTTCCACATAGTAACCATGACCTCACGAGTTTCATTTGAAGGCAGCATCATGTCTGTGTGTTAAGAGCTGGAGTCGGAAAACAGTATCAATCTTCTCATTTCACTCCAACAAAGTGAATAAAAAGTAGCTTCCCAAATGAACTTGTTCTTTTAACGTTAGCTTCTTTGTTAAATGAGGCTGCTGGCTAGTTAGCGAGCGAGCTAACAGTTAGCGGACTTGTGAAGTGTTTGAAGTCGGACCGGAAGCTAAAGAGACAACAGACATATACAGGAGGCGATGTGCTAATTTTGAACAGGCAGGGGGAACTTCAGCACCGCGGACAGCGCCAGAGATTTATCGATACACAGAATAGTTAGGCTACTAAACGACGGGCATTTTGCTCACCTCATCCCCCTCAAATCGCCTACTGCATATATATTTTTACACTTTATCGAACAACAAAGTTCGGTGTTGCGTTCCTTCCTGACGTTCCTCCGTGACGTTCCTCCCGTGACGTTCCTCCATGACGTTCCTTTGTGACGTTCCTCCGTGACGTTCCTCCCATGACGTTCCTCCGTGACGTTCCTCCGTGACGTTCCTCCATGACGTTCCTCCGTGACGTGCCTCCTGCTGTTTGAGAGCAGGTTTGATGATGAAACTTTTGAATCCTTACTGGTCGTCTCTGGACCAGAACCTGAATATTCAGACCCATCATTAGAAGCGTTAAGAGTCCAGGCTGTGTGATCCTTCCGATCACCAGCAGGCAGTCTTTAGAAAATGCATAGAAGAAGAAAGATCAAAAATGCCCTTTAGAGAGCAGGCTGAGGGGCGGGGCTAAAGGGCAGCGCACAGGTGTGTGTGGGCGTTGTAGTGTAACTGCAGTGTGCAGACGGACAGACAGACAGAAGGTTAAAAAAGAAAAGCATGATGTCATGGATGGATGAGGGAGTTCAACATGTGTCTTTTAGGTTTAACATCTTTACATGCTACATTTTTATTTTAGAGTATTAAATTAAACAATATAAACCACAGTAATGCATGGGGACGTCCCAGTGGCCCTGCAGTCCTTTAATATTGATTACCTGCTGATACAGAGTCCGATCACATACGTATATTGACCTAAATGTTCATTAAATGTATGTAAATATAAAACTGATCATCTTGATCCGATATGAATGAAAGTTTATCTGGAGAAGAGAGATCATCTAAAGAGAAGAGGTCTCACGCTGTTGGATTTGTTGGAACTACAGAAACGCTAAGAGTGGAGCTTCTTCCCACACAGATGATCTTTGGCTGAATACAGACACGAAAAATGTCATTTCTAAAGCTCATCGATTAGTCGATCAACAGAAAATTAATCTGCCAAATGTCCTCTGGTGCCAGCTTCTTTAATATGATTAAGATTTGATGCTTTTCTTTATCATATTTGATGATGAATTAATTTCTTTGGACTGTTGGTTCACCTTGTTACCAGACATTATCTGATATTTTATAGATAAAATTAAAATAATTGTCAGGTTAATCAAATTAGTGTCGGCCCCTAACTTCAGCCATGACATGAAGGTCGCTGTGTCTCAGTGGCTCAACTCCTCAACTCTCAAATATAAAAACAGTCAGTACAGGAGAGCCTGGGGCTCAGTGTGGGACCAGGAGTCTTGGCGTTGTCTGATGAGACGTGACGGGACATGGCGGGGTGTGAACAGGAAGTGGCGGGGTGTGGTGCGTGGCTGTCGGTCTGCAGGACGAAGGCTGAAATAAAATGAGGCACTTGTTATGATTCAGAGCTGCATGTCCTAGTGTCTTGCTCCACCATGGCTGTTGCTATAGAAACAGGTCATCCTGCTGGCCGAGTTGCCTGGCGATGCTATGGTTATTGACAGCCAACAGGACCACAGCTGGACCTGAACTGTGTGTGTGTGTGTGTGTGTGTGTGTGTGTGTGTGTGTGTGTGTTATGGCTCTGTTACATCATCAGGGCAAAGTTTTTTTCTTTTTTTACAAGCAAGCAGGCAAATCAGATCATCTCCGGTCTATTTAATCTCTAATAATAATAATAATAATAATAATGTCATTGAGCCTTTACATGTTCAGCTTATAAAAATAAAAAATCATTCCAGTGATATTCACATGCTCAGATACACAGAATCACAGAACAGCGTCTGAAAAAGGTTCTCATGTTGTTTGCATACGAGTTTAAAGTTGGAGAGGTGATGATGAGGAGGAGGATGAAGGTGAGGAGGACGGCCTGTATCACAAGGACTTCATCTGACTCTGATCCTGATCGCTGGTATCATGAAGCTGGTTCTCGATCTCGATTCTGGCGCCCAACAACACAGCAAGATGACATTTTAGATGTGTAACTTTAGTCCACTGTTAGTGTTAGCCTCCTGCTAACACCGTGACGTAGGTTAGGGTTAGCTAGAGAGTCTCTCTTTTGTCTCTACTGTTCTGTTTACTCCCTGATATTTTGTTCTATAAAAAGTTATTGAAGAGGTTCAGACAGATTATATATTATTAGTTCCAATCATTACGTTATTGAGTCTGAAAAGATGTATAACTGCTGCAGTGTTGGAAAAAAGAGTGTAAAAGATACTTATACACTTTCAAGATTCATGTCGGGAATAAAATAAACTTATTTAAATGACATAATTAATATTAATCTCCATTTTTCTGTTAGACGTTTGATCTCAGAGTCTCCTGACCTATAAAAATATTGCTCTTTGTTATTTGCCTCTTTATTATAAACCGTCAGTGATCTGATAGGTTCGTTGTCGCTGTCGACAGCTTTTGATCTGATCCTCTGGAATTAACCAGGGTAGCATCTGTTACCATGGTGATGTGGCCCCGTTACCATGGTGATCTACCCAGCATCGTGATACCAGAGAGTCTGAGATAACGCGCTAATCTGGTTCCGTGATACAGGTCTCAGGATGCACTGAGGGATGATGGGTAAAATAAAAATAACATTGTTAATTTGACGGCTGTGTGTGCACCTGTTATGTCATTGGCCAATCAGAGGCCTCAAAACCCACCCACGAGCCAATCAAAATTAAGTACTCGTCTGCTTTCATTGTCTGCTGTCATCCAATAACACGCAGGAAGAGGCGGGTCTTCTCTCAGCAGGCCAATCAAAAAAGCCCTTATAAGTAGCCTGAAAACAAAAATCAGCGAATGAAAAACGAGAATGCCCTCGCTGTGAGCCAATCAGAGAGAGAGCCCGCCGGCTAGTTCCCGCCCACCGCGCCGACTGCCAACCAGAACCTGTGTCAGTTTCTGCGGGCTAGGCTTCAACCAGGGGCCCGGGGCATTCCCCTGTTGCCACGGCGACTCTGCTCTCCTCCAATGAGAATCCTCCCGCCAACCCGCCGTGGCGATGCTGGCTGCTGATAGGCTGACCTCTGAGAAGCTGGATGCTGATTCGCTGTCAGACAGACGCTGGTGCTCGTCATCGTCCATCGGCATGAGGAAGGAGAACGCTACCTTCTGAGCCGCACCGGAGCTCCCAGAATGCTTTGCGTGGCGGGTGGTGGTGCTGTCGTCTCTCCGCTCTCCCCTCTTGTGCTCCTCCCTGACGGTTTCTGACGCCCTCCTCCTGCTCTTCGTCTCGCTCCTCCTCCTCGTCTCCTTCACACCTCCTCCAGACTCCTCCACCTCCATCCCCTCTGGCAGCATCAACGTGTCCCAGGATTGAGCACTGATCCTGGGTAAGCTCCTGCTCCTCTTCCCCTGCTCCCTCTGCTCATGCCGCTTCTCCTTCTGTCTGACAGTCTGACTTCTCCTCCTCCTCTCCTCCTCCTCCTCGTCCTCCCGTGCCTCCTCCTCCCGTGCCTCCTCCTCCACCACGTCCAGGTCCAGATCAGGAGGCCCTTCCCCTCCTCTTCCTCCTCTTCCTCCTGTTCTTTGTTTGGTTTCTCCCTCTCTCCTCGTCCTCCTCCTCTCTCCTCCCCCCTCTCCTCCTCCTGTGGCGCCTCCTCCTCCCCGCTGCTGGCTGAGGGAGGCGATTGTCATGGTCACTGTTTCCACATCTTGCTCCTCTGTGTGTGAAGAAGAGGAGGGGGAGAGGGCTCCTTCCTCAGGGCCTGGCAGACAAACAGAGAAACAAACATGAGCTACAGTTCGTCCGACGTCCACCAGAGGCTGCTGTGATCAAACACACACGTAATCAACATTTGTTTTAACTGTGATGGTTCACATGATAGAGTCAAAGCTCTGATGGCTGCAGGTTGTTGATGGAGAACTAAAGATGGAGGGATGAAAGTGAAAGGAAAGAAGAGCCAGAGGAGAACAGGAAGTTACCAACCGCGAGTTTTCAGTGCGTCCAATCACGTAGAAGCAGGGTTCCCCCTGCTTAGAGTTGGTCATACAGAGAGACAGGCTGGACAACTCCACTGAGGAAGAGGAGGAAGAACAGGACAGGAAGTACAGGAGGAAGGAGGAAGAGAAAGTAAGTCAAGAGAAACCCAGAGCTGTGATTGGACGATTCAGGTTCAGAGAGTCTGAAGGAGTTTTACTATAAACCCTGTTAGTGTCCTGGTTAGCTGGAGGCAAAACAAAGGAAAGACTGGAGGCTAACACCAGCAGTGGGCTAAAGTTACACATCTAAAATGTCATCTTGCTGTGTCGTTGGGTGCCAGAATACAGATATCACAGACATTTGAGATGACAAACTGTGATTCGAGGCTCTAGCGAGCTACAATATCAGAGAAATGTTTCAGAGATGGAGAGTAAATGTTGCTAATGTGGTTAGCAGAAGGCTAAACTATTACCAACCCTTTCTCTTCATCTCTGAAACGCTTCACTGATATTGTACGACTCTCTTTCTGACTGACTTCACTGAAGGATAGTTAACCAAAGGAATCCAAAGATTTATACGCCCTCAATTTATCTTTACAGCCGTTGACCACCAACCCGCTGGTCGGACGGATGAACAAAGTCGTCACTCATCTGGTGATAGCACTGTGCTTTCCTACGCTGTGACCAGAGCGTGTGGATGAAGCATTAAGTTGTTAAATTTCACTCATTTAGCGACTGGATAGTTAGCTAGCTACCTTACTAATTCCACCATGCTACAGAAAATGAGCCCAACAGCGGACAGCGCTGGGTCACGGTCCCTCTGCCTCACTCCAAAGCCCCTTGAGGCAAATTTACTGACGTTAGCCAGCCGTCTGCTCCTCCTGAAGTAGTCTCCAGCAGCGTAGGGGTCGGCTAATCTGGTCCCGTTGGTTAACGTTAACTTTCTCAACTAAACACTCGTGATCCTGGAGAGTGAGTGACGGTACATATTGAGAGTATTTTTTCAGCCATCGTTAAAAAAACAAAACAACAATACTTGCTAGCCAGCGTTAACTAACGTGTTCAGAGAATTATTCTGCCTCCACTTAACGCTCCGCCCACAAAATACGTCATCATGGTTACTAACAGAAAAGGAGGCTATAGACAATCTCTTAATTATTTTAACTTTTTACCAACTCAAAAATTGTATTAGTCTACACAGGAAGTTCTTCATCAGTGGTGGAAAGTAGCTTTCTGTACTTGAGTACAATATTGAGGTATGTTACTTTCTATTTTCTTCTACTTTATCCTTCTACACCACTGCATGGTACCATCACCTCCAGACAGGTGGAGCAGTACGGAGACCGTTCAGGTCGTCTCACCGTAGTCGGGCACGTATCCGTTTCCCTTCTTGAGGATGAGGTGGATCCGATGTCCTCCTCTCCTGATCTGCTCCACAGCCTGACTGTGAGTCATCCCTGATGTACTGTCTCCGTTTATCTCCACCAGCTGGTCCGACACCTGAGGACACCAGGGGACACCTTCAGTTAACATCACACCTGTGGCCGCTGTACTTATATATATACTATACTGTATACTGTATATGCATCTGTCTGGAACTGGCTGCAGCTCAGTTTCACTCTTTAAAATGTCAGAAAATAGTTTGTTTTGTTTGACCAAAAGTCCAAAAATCAAATAAATTCAGTTTGAATGATATGAGACAGACGGACAGCAGAGAGCAACAGAAAATAAGCATTTCTGCGTAAAAAGTCAAAAACTGATAAAGAGCTTCTTTCTGAATCAGGTCTTTATTAAATGTGAGCTGATGGTGGAGGAATGTAGGCGAGGAGGTCACACACTTTCTATCTCTGGTTCAAACTGTGGACCGAATGATGATGACGGGTGTCACCCTGCAGCCTGTAGGGGGCGCTAACAGCAGCACGTGTTGTTGAATATTTGAGGGAAGCAGCTGGATGTTGAATGTTTGATGCTCAGAGTGTCGCAGCTGCAGACAGAAATGAATGATTTAATGAGGGATGTTTTATATCTGCTGATGTGAAGAGATATCGTAACCAGAGAGGTGATACTGATGATCTCATCTGACGCTTCTAATACTGTGAACCTTGAACCTGATTCACTAGGTAAAGCTTCACAGATTGTGATCATGCAGCTCCTTCACAGTAAAAGCCTTCCTGATTCTGTCTTTATTGTGAAACAGCTGCAGGAAGTGGTGGGTTACAGATCTGCGTATGTGTGTGTGTGTGTGTGTGTGTGTACCTGTATCTTGTTGCTGCGCTGGGCCGGCCCCCCCTCCATCAGTCCCAGTACATACAGTCCCATGTTGTACTCGCTGCCCCCCCTCAGAGAGAAACCGAACCCTGTAGGACCTCGCTCCAGATCCACGCTGTAGAACCTGGACTCATCCTGACACACGGACACAAATAAAAATTAAGATACAGCTTGAATTTTACGAGAGAATGTCTGATACTCAAACATGCCTTCTAAGTACTACTAGTACTAAGGTTGATACTGAAGACTTCAGATCTCAAAGACTGACCTTTGACCTCCCTCTGGATCCTTTCATCAGCCGTCCATCAATCTCCAGGTCTGCTCCCTCTGATAGAGACATGAACAGTGTTATAATACGGTAGTATTGTAGTAGAGTGGTGTTGGTAACAGGCAGTGGACATGAGGCTTTAGTGGAGGGTATTAGTGTGTATTGTATTACGGTGGCGTGGCGTGATGCTCAGTCTCAGCGTGTTCCCGGCTCTCCTCAGGATCTGGGCGAGGTCTCGATGCTGCAGACCTCCGACAGCTCGCCCCTCCACCGCCTCCAGCTGGTCTCCAGGCTGGATCTGGCCGCTGCGAGCCGCCGGGCTGCCGCGACGCACCGTCACGAAGCGGTGAGACATCAGGGACGGGGCTGTCAAAGTTAACATGATGATAACGCGTTAATGCAAATTCGTTTTAAAACGACTAATTTCTTTAATACATTAACGCAACTTGTGATTTTTAGGTTGTAGCAGGTTCAGTTTTAAAGCTAGAGTGAAGATACTGGTATCATATGAAACTAGAAAACCTGACAAATCCATTACATGAAACCATGTCAAACTAGCTTGTCGTCAAGGAGGTTAAATAACGCTGCAAACTTAGGCTCAATTTTGGTGAGGAAAAACTGTCATGTCCATTTTCAAAGGGGTCCCTTGACCTCTAACCTCAAGATGTGTGAATGTAAATGGGTTCTATGGGTACCCACGAGTCTCCCCTTTACAGACATGCAGTTTGAGGCAAGTCGTAGTCAAGTCAGCACACTGACACACTGACAGCTGTTGTTGCCTGTTGGGCTGCAGTTTGCCATGTTATGATTTGAGCATATTGTTTATGCTAAATGCAGTACCTGTGAGGGTTTCTGGACGATATTTGTCATTGTTTTGTGTTGTTAAATGATTTCCAATAATAAATATATACATACATTTGCATAAAGCAGCATATTTGTCCACTCCCATGTTGATAAGAGTATTAAATACCTGACAAATTTCGCTTTAAGGTACATTTTGAACAGACAAATTTGCGATTAATCGTGATTAAATATTTGAATCCATTGACAGCCCTAGTTATAACAACTTTAGAACCATTTTAAATCTGTTTTAGAAGCAGTCAGATTCAGCTCGTTCCTGTTTTGTGTCTAAGCAGAGAGAAAAACAACATTTGTGGGAGTTGGTTCTTACAACACACACACACCTGATCCTGGTGTTGAAACCTCAGAGAGGAGAGAAATTCTCAGAAAGATTTTCTGGCTCAGAAACATTAATCACAAGACTAAACCGTTTCTGCTCCAGCAGAGAGCTCACATGGCCAGCAGACAGACAGTATTAAAGTGACCCTGTACCATGAACCAATCCGACCACTGACTGTTTGCACAGTTTCATGTTGTGAAGTCAAACAGCAGCAGATAAAACCTGAAGGACAGAAACACGCTGACTCCTGATAAACAGCTGGATGGAACATGTGAAGAATGTTTCTCATCCAAAGAAGTCAATCTAAACTACAGGATTTAACGTCAGTCCTGGTCTTCTCAGTGTCCACAACAACACTTTCACAACACTGCTCCTCATTTGGATAAAGTTGAGGTCTAGGCTACTTTATGCAAATCAAGGGCGTCTAGCGTGACTCGCCGCCTCTTGAAATTCCCTGGAAACTTTTAAAATAACCGTTGTCGTGAGCTGGTTTAGGTTGTATGGAGGACGGAACCTGCCAAAATCAAAAATAAATAATAAATAAATAAATGACTCGATAAATAAATAAATATATCATTAAATGTAGCAAAAATAATATTTTCAATAAATGTACACACATTGAGTAACAGCCCCCTCATTTGCATTATAAAAAGATATGTGTAAAGAAATGTATAAAGAAAAAAACACAGATATAAATACGTTTGGGGAAATAAATAAGGGGTGAAATGCAAAGGGAGAATGGTGCATAAATATACAAATAAATGCAAAAATAAATAAATTACTTTAAAATGTAATAGAATAAATACATAAATAAATAAATGAAAGGGAAAATTTAACAGAGGGAATTAATACCAAGATAAATAAATAAAGAAGCAAATTAAAACAGAAATATCAATTTATGTCACATTTAATCAATTAAGTAATTGCTACATTTATTTTTTATATTATTTTTGCTACATTAATGACTTATTTATTTATTTATTAATTTATTTTCCTCCATCGTCATACTATAAATGAGGACAGCAGTGTGTTAAATTAAACTGTCATATATAAATGTTATATAAATGTAGAAAATAATTAAATAGACAGAAAGTTGAGTTATAACACAGTTATGGATAATATAGGTTTCTGCAGGTTCATAGAAACGAAATGAAAGCTGTGGTATGTGGAGCATTGTTCGTTAGTCTCGGAGACGCAGTGAGAGACTTTGGCCTGAACAAATAAACTAGTAATAAACAGGATTTATGGAGAATAGACTGAAACAGGAACAAACACCAGCAGGTCCTTCAAAGTGACTTTAAAGAAACCTTTAATATATCAAAGAGTCAAAGTGTGTGTGTGTTTAAACTGAACACAGAGGTGGGAGGGTGACTGTTAGCATGAGAGCTGATAAGCAAAGAGCTGAGTTCAACAAGCTGCGAGAGAAGCACATGAAGAGAGTCTGATGTTATCAGACAGACAGCTGGAAGGAAACAACCATCGCTGGGCCTCTAAAATATCTCCAATAACACCAACATGACAACGTGAAACCACACAGTTTATAACCTCTAACAGCTCTGAGGTACAAGTATAATATGTATAAGTATAAGTAACTGTAACATCTTGCATAAAAATGTCTGTGCACATCAGACCGCCACATACGAGTACTTCACATTAAGTCAAGGCCGCGCCCCCTTTTGGAGGATAGTAAACTGAAGATCTCATAGACTTCAATGCAATCTGACGTATGTTTGGATTGTAATTTTGCCAGGTTCGTATACATTCATCTCTTGTTACACAAATGTTTGTTTTATACAGATGTCTAATAATATTTTGCGACCTTGCCTGAACCTGAGCGTTGGCGATACCTTAATAAATGAAGGCTGATCGCCGCCATGTGCCTTCAGTCTTCCGTTGATGTGTGACTGTATTACTAAAGGAGGGTGGAAAGAGTCACGCATCATCAACATGTCATGTCTTTGGGGTACAACACATGTGCAGTAAAATCTGGTCTGCCCTTGCCAAAATTGAGCCAATCGCGATGCACGACCGCAGCTCCAGTTACACTGTGCATGTGTTATACCCCATACCTTAAGACCCGTGTCCCAGCCTCTTTCAGTACGCCTTGGTATATATACGTGGTCACGAGAGCCTACTCTGGAGGACGTATTGCCGTTCTGATGTACGGAGAACCAATAAAATACGAACATTTCCTCCTCTTCCCCCCCCTCTGACATCATCATCATCATCATCATCATCGTCATCATCAGCTGCTACATGAGCACAGAAATACAACTTTCTCTTCATCATTGACATCCAGCAGGAGACCTCTGTGTGACAAACTGGAGCGCAGGTGAGTCTGAGCTTATTGTACTGTGAAATTGGACACACACACACACACACGCACACACACACGCAGCGCACGCACACACACACACATGCACACACACACGCATGCACACACACAGCTCCACATGGTTGAATTATGGATAACGTGACTATTATTAGACCAGTTGATCTTCAGGATGAATCTGTTCACATGAATGGACAGAAATAGTCCAGTACTCGTGCTGCTATAGTATTTACTGTGTCACGATACAAAGTGGGTCAAAAGCAGTAAAAACCAGGATGTCCTGCTGGCTATTCTGACCCACAATCCTCTGGGACGACAGCACTCTTAATAATTCATTTAACATTAAGTGGATTAATGAATACTTAAAAAACAAGGATAGTGTTTTTGGTTGTCTGCCCTGATCAGTTTCACCTGTCCCTCGTTAGTCCTGCCCTCACCTCACCTCACCTCCTGCTCACCTCTTCTCACTTCCCCAGTTAGTCCGTCACTATTTATCACCTCAGGTTCTTTGTTCATAGCCGGTTTGTCTTTCGTTCTGTAGAGTTTAGTTTGCCTGTTACCTGCCTGCATCCTGGACTCTCAGTGTGTCAGCCGTTTTGTTAATTAAAGTCTAAACTTTCTCTAAACTTCAACTGTTTGACGGGACATCACAACTCAATGTCATTTCTGCAAAACGTAGTAACTCACCCAAAGCACTTCATTCGTGCTTCAAAACCGAGTTATTGGGTCAGTAGACTGGCCACCAAAATGAAAAGTTGTTTTGTCATCGTGTGAGCCGTACTGGTTAAAATGTTTAAGTGTTTTTTCACCAGTCAACCCTGGAAATGTTTCTGATGTGCAAATCTCTGTTTTGTTGACACTGACTGTACCACACGAGAATGTCATGTCAGTTTTGTCAGGCTGAAGGCTGTCGTGTTTCGCACTGAGCTGTTAGATTCCCAAGTTTACCCGGAAAAGTCAATACTGCATTTACAGAAACAGGATATGTACATGTGCGTTTACAGTAACTGTATTTAGATACATAGATTGACATTTATTATTGTTATATACTGCTGGTAGTTTAATCTATAATAAATTAGCATTTATTATTCTAATAATATATATTTAATTCTTTTCATGTTTTGTTTGTAGAGAACGGCATTCTAACTCTTTAACTTCCTGTTTCACTGTAAAAGTCCTTTCATCATGTTTAATGTCTATAAACTGAACGTCTGAACATGAAGTCACATCTGGATACAAACACACAGTCAGCTGAGGCTTATTGTTACATAACACACACACACACACACACACACATACACACACACACACACACACACACACACACACATTGTTTTTAGATCATCAGAAAATGAAAACTAAATGTTTTTTATAGGGAATTCTACTCAGACTCTACTTACATAGTTCAGCAGCGAGTTTCTCTGGAGACTTTCCCCCAGGTGTGTGTGTGTGTGTGTGTGTGTGTGTGTGTTATAGATCAGTCATCAGGTGATCATTAGAGTGTCTGTTACTGATCACACTCTCAGAGAGTTCACATTGAACCCCCGTACCTGTTGGTCCAGTGACAACTCCAATAAGTTGGAGTTATATCAAAGGGCTATCAAAGCTAACGCTATAGTAATGAGGAAACACAAATTTGTTTTAACGCCCCTAATTTCTTTAACGTATTAACGCAATTTGTGATTTTTAGGTTGAAGCTAGAGTGAAGATACTGGTATCATATGAAACTAGAAAACCTGATGAATCCATCGGTACCAACCACGTCATACTAGCTTGTTGAAAAGGAGGTTAAATAACACTGCAAACTTGTTCTACATTTTGTCGAGGAAAACCTGTCATGGCCATTTTCAAAGGGGTCCCTTGACCTCTGACCTCCAGATATGTGAATGTAAATGGGTTCTATGGGTACCCACGAGTCTCCCCTTTACAGACATGCCCACTTTATGATAATCACATGCAGTTTGGGGCAAGTCATAGTGAAGTCAGCACACTGACACACTGACAGCTGTTGTTGCCTGTTGGGCTGCAGTTTGCCATGTTATGATTTGAGCATATTTGGCATACTAAATGCAGTACCTGTGAGGGTTTTTGGACAATATTTGTCATTGTTTTGTGTTGTTAATTGATTTAAATTATTAAATATATACATACATTTGCATGACGCAGCATATTTGTCCACTCCCATGTTGATAAGAGTATTAAATACTTGACAAATCTCCCTTTAAGGTACATTTTGAACTTATTTATTGGCGATTAATCATGATTAAATATTTTAATCGATTGACAGGCCTAGTTAGAACCACTTTAAATCTGTTTTAGAAGCAGTCAGATTCAGCTCGTTCCTGTTTTGTGTCTAAATGGAGAGAAAAACAACATTTGTGGGAGTTGGATTCTTACAACACACACACACAAATCTTTCTATAATTCTTGTGTGAGCTGCTCTTAAAGGATTAATTCAGTAAAAACACAGAAGCATGTTTCTCTATCTGATCTGAGTCCAGACAGGCAGAACCTCTTTATAGAAACTGTTTCTTAGGATGGAAAGTTAAAACATGACATCACATGTTTACTCAGTGATTAGTTTTTATCAGTAACACTCCTCCAGACTCTGACTGAACTATAGAAGGATCAGGACGGGTCCTCTAACCCTGAACACTGTCAACACTGATAGACACACAACAAGTCTGACTGCTGAGAGTTTCAATGAGGTGAAACTAGTTGAGACATTCCTGAGAGTTGATGGAGGAGGAGGAGGGTGACGACGAGATAGATAATAAAAGAGGGAGGAAGAAATGGCTTTAGGGAGGCTACATACTGGATAAGGGAACATCACATCATAGTCAAATATTAAGAAGAGATCACTTCATCGAGGAAGCATTTCACACTGGCGGTGGGGAAAAACATTCACCTATGTATCGCGTTTGTTTTTTTTTACGATTTTGAAATAGATGTTTTTATGCCAGAATCAATATATTTGCTTCATTTGAGTCTATGTGGAGGTAGAAGGAAGTTACCGCTTTTATTGTTGTGGTCTGAGTAACGTGATGTCATAACCGTTCCGTATCCATCAATCAAAACAAACCGCAGCGAGACGAAACGAGAAAGTAGAAAACGGCGGAAGGTCTGCGTGGATACGACCTGCACCCTCACACATGTTAAATCCAGCGTGGTAAACACGACACATCCAGTAAAGTATGGAAACACTTTAGGTTTCACACATTGCAGGAAAAGCAGAGCTAGACATCACGGCTAAAGCTGCATGCTAACTCTGTCATGGACAGGAACCGTATCGCGGTAACGTGCGGTCAAGCCGGCCGTCACTCTCATCTCGGTGGTCAAATCGTCCGACGCTACAACTGTAGAGCACCTATATACTGACATTTATGTTATATGCATTCAAACGGCCCCGATGGAGCTAACCATGGATGTATAAAGAGAACGGAGCTGACGGGAGAGCTAGAGACGACCTTGGAGAAGTTAGAGGAAGTAGACACGTGTGACTACGTCCGGTTTTCAAAATAAGGTGTTAACAAAGGGAACTGTATATACAAAATACATATATGGAAATAAGATTGATTGGATTATATTCACCAGAAGTATAAAACATTACATGTCCCTTATAAATTAAAAAGAAGATACCACTAATTTGAGAAGTAAATGTCTTTATTCTTAGATTTTTGGGTTGCTGGAAAAAAATGTATAAATAATTCCTGATAATGATCCTGATATATTTGACTTCAGGGCATCTCTGACTACATACATGCTGAGAATCAAACATTTTTACTGTATAAATTTAGATATTTTCCAAAGTAAGAGTCCCTAGAAGTGAATGATTCAACTTCTTCCCCATGGTCTGGTGTTAAAAAAGTTAACAAAAATCACAATAAATCGTAATATTGAATCGCAATATATATCGAATCGGCACCCAAGTATCATGACAGTATTGAATCAGGAGGTGAATATTCTCAGTCCTACTACACACCAACAACTCTTCCCTCAGCTGGGAAGAATTACAAACCAACAAGCCTTAAATAGTGCAGCTTTAAACCAGTACAGAGTCTATACTGGTTTCTATTAGACCTCAGTATGCTAGATGACATACACACACACACACACACACACACACACACACACACACACACACACTGAGTGACTTACGTTTAGAGTCCTTCACAGTTTTCAGAGCCGACTGCAGTCGTTCCAACATGATGAATATAGACCAGAGACAAGCAAACACAAGAAACTATCTGTCTGTCTGTCTCTCTGTCTCTCTGTCTGTCTGTCTGTCTGTCTGTCTGTCTGTCTCTCTATCTGACTGTCTTTCTGTGAGGCAGGTTGTACCTCTGAACGTGGGCGAGTGAGACTGAGCTGGAAAGAGAGACAGCTGGGAGGGAGGGGGCGTGGCCAACAGAGCAGATAACACACACACACACACACACACACACACACACACACACACACACACACACACACACACACACACACACACACACACACACACGCCTCAACAGAGGAGATTATTGTTCATGTTCCAGAGGAGGCGATGCGTTTGAGGTCTCTGTGCTGTGCTGTAAACCTGGTCGTTGCTTCCAGCTGAATGAAGCTCAGCTGCTGCAGAGACTCGTTATAACAGTCGGAGAGCTGTCAGCGCCTCCTGCAGGCTGCACAGGTCATCACAGCCCCACGATGAGCAAACAACATCCTGATGATTTATCTCTTCTTCGTAGAGTCAGTTAACTCACTCTGGATACACACTTCCCACTGCGTCAGAGCTCAGTGTGATGATTGAAATCTAAACAGGCCCTGAGAAGCTCCCAGCAGGAAGTCCCGTCTTCTGAACTACATACAAAATATGCTCAAATCATAACATAACAAAGCCCAACAGGCAACAACAGCTGTCAGTGTGTCAGTGTGCTGACTTGACTATGACTTGCCCCAAACTGCATGCGATTATCATAAAGTGGGCATGTCTGTAAAGGGGAGACTCGTGGGTACCCAGAGAACCCATTTTCATTCAGATGAAGAGAAAGGGTTGCTAATAGTTTAGATAAATATTAGCAACATTGACTCTCCATCTCTGAAACGTTTCGCTGATATTGTAGATAGCTAGAGCCTCGAATCACGGTTACTCATCTCAAATGTATGTGACATCTGGATTCTGTAGATAGATGTGTTACTTTAGCCCACTGCTGGTGTTAGCCTCCAGTCATCACCATGACGTAATGTACAGTACCGTTCCCATGCAGAAGGACGATGTTCTGAACAGTGGCTCAACTTATGAAAATAACAGCATACGGCGTGTAGTGACCATCAGCAGGTAAATAAAGTGAAAACCCAACAAAACAGCAAAAAGGGCTTCACTGGGACTCACCCCCATTGGTCACTTCCTGAGAGGCGATGACGAATCCAAAGCCTTCTCCCGCCCGCCTCCTCAGCTCCACCTCCACCGTCTTTACTCCTCCTCTTCCATCCTTTGCTACTGCTCCCAGGGCTCCTCCCCCACCTCCCCCTCTGATGGGAGGAGGCCCGCCGGCGCTCTCCTCTACTCCCAGCAGGTCACGTGGCTCTAAGGTCAACGTCACAGGAACCGAGTCCAGGAAGCTGGTGCTCTGGATGAGGGCCGAGGCTGGGGGCCCGTTTGGCGTCTGGGCTGGAGGGGGCCCTGGAAAACAAAGAGGAGTCAGACGAGGAGGAGGAGGAGGAGACACACGGATGACTAAGACTCGATCAAGACTCAATCAGGGCAGTTACCTTGGTGGGTCCCCGGGACTGGTAGCTGCCCCTCCTGGGGACTCTCCAGGACCAAGCCAGCCTGGCTGAGTGGGGGGACGCCCCCCACCAAGGCACCCGTGGACGGGGAAGGCAAGTTGGCTGAAGTCGGCGGGTGGGATGAAGAGGGGGTGGCCAGGCCGTGTGGGGACGGGAGGGTCTTGTAGAGGTTGGGGGTGACGACTGGGGAACACATGGGACCTGGTGGAGGGAACACGGTATTCATGGTTGTTGTTCACCTGTAACACGTTTTTACTGGTGACATGAGTAAGATTTAATGTTCAGTAGTACCTCCTCTGTAGACCAGTAGGACCACCTCTCCCTGTTTGGTGTGTTCTTGCAGGACTCTCTGGACCTGAGGACAGAAATGCACCAGTGGTTATGTAGGGAAACGTATAAACAGTAGTGCCCCGTATGCTAAATCCTGTTTCCATCCTGGTGTAAAGGTCCTGACACACCAAGCCGTCAGTCGGCTGTCGGATAGTTTGGGCCCGTCGTTAAGCGTCCATCGGCCTAGTTTTTTTTGGTGTGTCCCGCACCGTCGGCTCTAGTCTGTCATAGTTTTTTCGGCTGATTCAGCATGTTGAATCGGCGGCGGAGTTCGTCGGTGAGAGAAATCACTGTGATTGGCTGTTTAGCTTGAACGAATCAGTGCACGAGAAGGGAAACGGAAGTGAGGAAAGCAAGCCAACGAGTAAAGTCAAGAGGACACAAACAGAAGGCTCTTCTCATTTTCCATCTTCATCTCATCTGATCATTCCAACACACGGATATTTTCACAACGACATGGCCATCTGGAAAAAAGCTAAGTGGTGAGAGTGGTGTGAAAATGGTCGTCAGACGCCGCTTTGTTTCATGTACGTATCATAACAACGAACGGCTTGTTTATCCTACCGCCCTGAACGGACTCTCAAGCTCTTAATACTACGTCACTGCTCTGACCGTCAAATAACGCCGCAGGTGGTTTTACGTTGGAGTTAGATGAAAGTCCGGTTTGTCACATACTGTTGCTTAAGGGCGCCTTGGTGCGTCAGATTCCGATGCTGAGCTAACCAAATGGCGGTATTTGACGAGTTGGGAGTGAGAACGGCTTGATAGAAACACTGCAGACTGCAGATGTGGTCGGACCACAGCGTATACTGAGACATTCAGAGTGACATCATAGAGATTTCCCCACGATCTGTGAGTCGGTCCAGAAACAATGAGCAGCTCTTTGAAATGGTTGGTGGTGAAACCCGTCGTTAAGAACAGCCAATGAGAGTGGACCATTCTGAGACTACCTTGATTGGACGTTGGATAAAGAATGATCTGTTACCTGGGAGAAGGTGAGGCTCTGTACGTCTGCTCCGTTGATCTTCACTATAGCGTCCCCCGGCTGCAGCGAGGGGCAGTGCCTTCGATCCCAGACCCGCCTCACCACCGCCAGCTGACCACCTTGCCCCCCCGCCGTCACGCTGAACCCCAGCCCCCCACTCTCACTGCGCCCGAGGGCCACCGGTACAAGCTCCCCACCAGGAGCCGGCCCCGGCGCCGCCGCCGCCGCCGCCGCCCCAACGGGGAGCACCAGCCCCGGGTTTCCTCTGGATGCCTGGGAGGGCGCCTGGTGATTGGCTGGACAGCCATTAAAGCCGCATGGCGGCACGTCTCTGGGTGGGGTCAGGGGGGCGAGGGAAGTCTGGGGCATCGGTGGGCGCTGCACAGGAGCGCCAGGAGGTGTAGAGGAGGAGGAGGAGGAGGTGGGGTTGTTAGCGGAGGTGGGGCTGGTGGAGGTCTGGAGGAGGAGGCCCGTCTCTGGCTGAGAGAGGGGCAGTTTGGACAGAGTGTGGGAGGACGAGGAGTTGATGGGGAGCGTGGAGGAGGAGATGGGGAGCGTGGAGGAAGAGATGGGGAGCGTCGACGTAGACAGGTCGCTCTCGGAGGACTTGGAGCTCTGATGGTGGAGGAGGGAGGAGGAGGAGAAGGCGGGGAGAGTGCTGCTGTTGTAGCGAATCAGAGAAGACCTGCGAGGAGGAGGAGCAGGAAACAGATGGTTTAAATGCTAACACTGATGTGAACTCATGCTAACACTGATGCTAACTAATGCTAACTAAGCTCCTCTCACCTTCGTGTTCCAGCGTTGGACAGGCCGCCATCAGAGTCGCTGTGATTGATGGCGCCTGTCCTCTCTGGAAGGGGTGGTGGACCCAGTGGGGGGTCAGGGGAAGTGGGCGTCGGCGGGCCTGTCAGCCCGTTCGTCATTGGCTGAGCAGCGTAGGAGGGCGGGGTTTGGCCCTGTCCTGGATTTCAGAGTGAAGGAGTTAGTGATTATTAAACAGAAAGCTGATGGTGAATCAATAGATTATAGAATATAAAACGGTCTGTTCACATTAAACACATTAGTTGTCCATCTTATTAAACACATGAAGGAAAGTTTCATGGATAATTATTTGAAGCCTGACGACCGCCCTTTCTGGGTCATCTTTCTGACCTGGCGTGCTGCCGTTGGCGTCCAGCGTCCGACTATAGGTGAGGTGTGTCAGGCCACGGTTGATGTTGGGGGGCTCGCTGCGAGTCTGTGGCTGTTGAAAGGGTTAAAAAAGTCAGATACAAAGATTCGGGGTCACTGTGCAACAGTAAATAGAATATGAAACGCACCGTGTCCAGACTCTGTTTGGGACATCCGTCGGGGTTATACAGCATCGGGTATCCTCTCCTCAGCACCACGTCCACGCTCTGACCCATCGGCACCGACTTCAGCATCTCCACCACCTCTTTATGAGAGCGACCCAACACGCAGCTGTCGTTGATGTAGACCAGGATGTCGGCTGGAGGACCACAAACCAGGAGACTCAGTCAGTCTACAGCGTCTTACATCATAATCTGACATATTCAGTAATGCCAGGTTCACACTATACGAAAATCGAGCTGATTCTGGGGCCTGATTCCTCCAGACAATCGTCAGCAAAGCCCTGATAGTTTGATGGTTCTAAAGATTATCTTTCCAGATATTCCTGTGTTGTGAGGTATGTCGAGAGTGTTTTATACATCCGCCAGTCGGCTCAGAAGTCCATCCTGGCACCAATTTCAAATCATAAATATTAAACATGTTCAATATGTACGATGGGATCTCCTGTTATGTGTGGGGAACCTCGAGGACAGCCGATGACACAGTCACGGGGGAAAGAACGATAGCCAATTGGGAACCAAGCTGACTGAAGAAGGAAGGACAACCTCCACCACAACTAATGCATGAGCTAACGCAAAACGTGCAGTAAGATGGAGCTCAGAAATGGAGGACCAACTTGTTGATTTGTTGCAACAACACAAGTGTTTATTTAACGTGTCCATGACTTCATCCATCCATCCTTCGTCAATTTTCAGTACAATGTAAAAACTAACATCACTAATTCTTCCTGCCCGTCGTCCGCCATGTTTGTTTACACTAAAGTCACGTTTGATGGTGAGAGATTTTGTAAGATTTCCGTTTTTTTAGTAGGAACTCTTGTTGTTGATGCTGGATTTGAAGGAACACGAACGAAAAATGAGGGTTAACTTTTTTATCAGACATATGAACCGTTGTGTGAGGAGACGTTGGTGATATTACTGTTTGTATAACTCCAGCTGCTGTGTCTCTACTGAACAGCTTTCTACTGTATTCTACTTTTTCTCTCTGATGTTGAACAGCGCTCAGTGTTCAGGAGTTTTTCTGCTGAAATTCTGCTCTCGTTCCCAGCAGTGTGTGTGTGTGTGTGTGTGTGTGTGTGTGTGTGTGTGTGTGTGTGTTACATTCCTGACTATTTATCCTCAGTGCACGTGAGCAGGTCTGACTGTGGGAGAGAAAGGGGGCTGTGTGTCGGACAGATTAAAGAGAGAGTGTGTGTGTGTGAGTGTGTGTGTGTGCGTGTGTGTGTGTGTGGATTAGTTGTAGATCATGAGATTGTGTCTCAGCTCTTTATTTTTCTGAAACAGCAACATAATCCTCCAGAGAGTCTCTGTTTCATAACCACTAAATACACTAAATATATCACAACAGAACCTCCAGTAACAGTACTGTTAATATCTGTGATACTGTAGTAGTATCAGCAGTATCAGCAGTATTAGCAGTAGTATTAGAAGTGGTATCAGTAGTGGTATCAGTAGTATCAGTAGTATTAGCAGTAGTAGTATCAGTAGTGTCAGTAGTATTAGCAGTAGTAGTATCAGTGGTATCAGTAGTGGTATCAGTAGTATCAGTAGTGTCAGTAGTATTAGCAGTAGTATTAGCAGTGGCATCAGTAGTGGTATCAGTATTAGCAGTAGTATTAGAAGTGGCATCAGTAGTAGTATCAGTAGTATCAGTAGTATTAGCAGTAGTAGTATCAGTAGTGTCAGTAGTATTAGCAGTAGTAGTATCAGTACCTGTGTTGAGTGCTGGCGGTCCCCCAGGTGTGACGCTGTACACCTGGAGGAACTCTCTGGGTCGACTTCCTCCGACGATGTTGAAGCCGAAACCTCGAGGACCTTTAGACAGCCGAGTGTGGATGGAGTAACCCTTCAGCTGACTGGGCTGCTCCGTGAACTCTGGGACTGAGACAGGACAGGACAGGTGAGGACAGGTGAGGACGGGTGAGGATGGGTGAGGACGGGTGAGAACAGGTGAGGACAGATGAGGACAGGTGAGAACAGGTGAGGACAGGTGAGGACGGGTGAGGACAGGAGAGGACAGGTGAGGACAGGTGAGGACGGGAGAGGACGGGAGAGGACAGGTGAGGACAGGTGAGGACAGGAGAAGACAGGTGAGGACAGGTGAGGACGGGTGAGGACAGGTGAGGACGGGTGAGGACAGGTGAGGGTGTATCCAGTGAGTCTCTTCATACAGTAGCTGTCATTTTGAGAGACACTTTAAATCTGGAGCTATCCTGACTTTAGTCCAGAAACACTGAATCCTACATTTCCCACAATGCACCTGGTCTGAGTCTTTCATTAGAGCCTCACTGCCTGTACACAGAGACATATTTCAAACTCTACACCTACACTATTAAGAGCTTTTACTTCAGTTAAAGTACACAAGTATCATCAGCAAAATGTGGTATATAAATGACACACATGTGGTAAATAAATACATAAATAAATAATGATAAATGATAATATTAGTTGTTAAATGTAGAATCAAGTAAAAGCTAACAGGAAGTTAAAGTGTCTGTGAGTCTGTGCTGCCCCCTGCTGGCTGCTGCTGTCAAAGTAAAAGTCTAACAGGAAGGGAGTTCTTCTGATCCTCAGCAGCAGATTACAAACTAAAAAAACAACTTCCGACCAGAAAAACAAGTACATATTAAAAATATAATATCATTCACCTCAATCACAACTTTGTCCTTTAAAATACTTTTGTTTATAATGAAAGTAAACGTTATAAACCACTACAACAGTCTAGTAATTCAATATAAACCATAAAATAATAAGAATAAAAACATAAATATAAAATAAATAGACACATAAAATAAACAAAATAAAAATCTAATAAAATAACTAAAAAACAAAAGACATTGTCAATAAATATGAACTTATTAGACTTAAATTATCACAACAAAACAAATTTAAATACATGTATCTAAACAAACCAGCACCAGTTAACAGTGAAGCAGCAGTAGGTGCAGCTGATTAACTTCAGATAGATAACTGATCAATCAAACTGACAGATAATCAATGAATGAATCAATCAGACAAACAAATCGACTTACGTTCTGTAAAGGGAGTCGACTCTTTGCTCAGAGTTCGAGGATCCAGCCAGCTGGTCGTCTTTGAGTTATGACTGAAAGTGACATCATCATCATCATCATCATCATCATCAGTCTAAATACATCCACAGTCACAATGAATTCTGGGTAATGATATGATATCACAGTTGCAAGTGAAGGAAAACCTACTCATTAAATTCATCCATTGAAACTAGCACTAGTACTGGTTCAAATAACAAGGCTTTTTAAAGAATAAAATCATTTGTACATACCAGACTCCATTAAAAAAAACATTACATTTTAGGCTTTAACATCATTTAAGTGTCCACCGCTCACATAAATATATTTTTCAACAGTCAGAATCAAAGAGACCAATTCAGCTGAGACCAAAATAAAATAAAAATGTGATTATTGATGTTTTTAATGAATCAATCACCATCAGTAATCATGACTCACTCAATGTAGTACGGCTCTCCTGAATCACTGAACGCCAGCTCCCAGTTTTCAGGCAGCGGACCTTCTCCTCCTTCTCCTCCTCCTCCTCCTCCCACTCCTCCTCCTCTTCCTCTTCCTCTCCCTACTCCTCTTACTCCTACTCCTCCGTTCTCTATTCCTTCCCGACTCCCCACCGTCGACTCCCATGATTGGCTGAGAGGCAGGATGGTGGGCGGGACTCCGGCTGAACCTGCTGTGACGGACAGACAGTGTGTGTGTTAGAAGTTTAATTAGAAAACAATCTCACCTGCATATATATATATATATATATATATATATATACACACTGTATATATGTGTGTGTATATACTGTA
>CAKAOI010044933.1:0-11485 GCA_916701655.1 Sebastiscus albofasciatus | reverse complement strand
GTGTGTGTGTGTGTACCTGACAGGCCGCTGTCCTCCTCACTGTTGTCTCCTTCCTCCACAGCCTTCTCCAGGTTACTCAGAGACTTGCTTCTCGTCCTGAAGTTCCTCAGCAGGTTTCGGTGTTCCTGGTATGTGATTGGTGGACTCTCTGGACCGATGTGGACCGGCCGGGGCGTCCCGTAGTAGTTCCCTGTGATTGGACGGTGAGAAAAGGAAAAAAAGGCCTGCATTTACTTTTACATTTCAATATTAACACAGTTAATATAATATAATATAATATAATATAATATTATGTAAATTATATTACATTATATTAACGCAGTTAATATAATATAATATATTATAATGTAGTGTTAAATTATATTATGTTAAATTATATTATATTATATTAACACAGATAATATAATATAATGTAATGTTAAATAATATTATGTTAAATTATATTATATTACATTATATTAACACAGATAATATAATGTTAAATTATATTATGTTAAAGAATATACTATAATATAATATAATATAATATATTATTGTATTATATTATATTATATTAACACAGATAATATAATATAATGTTATGTTAAATACTATTATGTTAAATAATATATTATAATATTTTATTATATTATACTATAATCAGATTATTATCAGATATTATAAAGATATAGAAAACTAGTTACTAACACAAATAAAATTTACATTTAAAAATATAACAGGAAGGAAGAAAAACAAAACAGGAGGGAAAAAAGAGAACTGGAGAATAGAAAATAAAATAAATAAAAACCACAACAGTTAAATAATCTACAAAAGATAAATATAAAGAAATATAATTAGAAAAAAAAAATGTTGTGATGAAAGATGGTTTTGAACCATCAAATGAAAATAAAAATTCAGTCTGAGGTTTTATAGACCAGACTCTGCATTGCACTTAGTCTAGTGTGAACAGAGGTATTTCTATTTTAGTCTCATTAATCCGCCAGATTAACAGAGCGAGGCAGGTTGAAGGCTTAAAGACAGAAGATCCTCTTTTTCTCCCAAATACTGTTACAAAATTCATCACTTTTACTCCACACTGTAAAGAAGTAGCAGTGTTTTCCTCCCTCAGGGTGTGAAGACACAATGTTTTTACTCCTTTATAAAATGACTTGTGCTCTCACAGAGTCGGCCATTTGTCCCTCAAATCCACTGGTGGAATGTAACTAAGTACATCTACTCAAGTACTGTACTTCAGTACAAATTAAAGGTGCTTTTCATATTTGTGCTGCTCTACATCTGAGAGGTAAATGTTCTACGTGTCCATGTTGTGTTCTGTTGTTTTGTGTCGATTATTCATTGACAACATAAAGCTGTTGTTTTATTTTGACTGATTTCCTCCACACTATAACGAGAGTCACTCTATCCCATACTGTAAAAAATCTGTTTGACATACAATGAAAAAATGACCCTGTCTCACTCTGCAAAAACAACTTGATCAGAGTAAAAACACTTTATTGCCCACTGTAAAAAATCCCTTCATCCCACATGGTAAATAAGCACCTTATTCTACACTGCAAAAAAATGTTGTTTTATTAAAGGGACAGTCACACCTTTGAATTTGCCGCTCTCCAGCAGAGCTCCAGACTCCTCCAGAGAGAAAAACTCCTCGATGGACACAAAGTTGTAGTCCACACCTGAGATCTCCCCGTCCCGAGGCTGCCGGGTCGTACCTGTGAGGGGACACACACACACACCGTGACATCATCACAGAGGGACAGAGCTGTAGTCACAGGAAATGGACTCCAACACAGAGAGGTGAATACATTAAAGTCCTCACTGTAATCAGAAGAGCTCTCACTCTGTCACTTTGTGCTGTTGGGACCAAAACTTTGATTATTCCACTTTGTGTGTGTGTTTGTGTGTGTGTGTGTGTGTGTGTTTGACCTACAACACTTCACACACTTGTTATCTCACACTGTTTGAATACCTCCAACAAGTGTTTAGTCCACTTCCTGTAATCATTAACAGAAACTTTATTTAAATCCAGAGGACAGAAACCTGCAGCTGCTCAGGTTGACCTTTGACCTCCAGCTCTAACATCCATTTAAAGGAACATACCGCTGTTTTTACTTCATGTTTCCACTACAAATCCAGCATGTAGTTAGTGGGCGTGGAGTACAAGTCAACCTCTCAGTGGACTCTGTAGACCGGGACCAGGATCAACGGGTATTATATTAACCCCCTGAGACCCGACCGACTTTACTGTCTTTCAGAGGCTGCAGCAGGTTCAGTTTTAGAGCTAGAGTGAAGCTACTGATATCACATGAAACTAGAAAATCTAAGGAATCTCTGTGTTCCAGGTCATACTAGCCTGTCAGGAAGGAGGCTAAACAACGCTCCAAAACTACACTACATATTAGCAAAGAACTCTGACCTCTAGATATGTGAATGACAATGCTGTCTATCCTATTCTAAAATGGTGTATTTGAATATTTCTGCATCCTGGGGTCCCTAAACAGTCTTGAATTACATAAATTGGGTATCACTGTACAGCTGAGACTCTTGTGGATCCAATGAGCCCAACTGTATTCATGTGTGATGATGTAAGACCCCATAGGAGACGTTTCAGTGTTGTGACACCATTTTTTTAAAACTTGACCTCACTGTATAAAATGACCTGTGGTGACCTCTAGGATAATCACAGCCTCATGAAACTTTACAGCCACAAACTAGAGACCTACGGCATTAATTTCTATCGCGTTCCTCAAGTTCTTGGTGTCTTAATGTGGTATTTTGGAGGGATTATTGATCATTTTTATCAATTCTAAAAATCAAAAATGGTTAAATTTAGCACAAATCTGTGTAACAAATGGTATCAACCCAAAAATTGCTGCAACAACTTAGGAGACATAATAGAGCATGGGAATGACCATCATATACTTATATCATGATGTTCTAAACCCTTACACACTTTCACTATTTATTTTAATTCATTATTTAATTCATGTTTATTTCTGATTTATGACTATAGAACAACTTGACACACAGTGCTGAGCTGCATCTCAAATTAATCTTCAGGTTCCCAGCTTTCAGATGATTTACACCATCTATTGTGGGTCTCAGGGGGTTAAAGTGACTGTGTGTGTGTGTGTGTGTGTGTGTGTGTGTGTGTGTGTGTTTGTGTGTGTGTTTGTGTGTGTGTTTGTGTGTGTGTGTGTGTGTGCGTGTGTGTGTCCAGGTGTGTCTTACAGGGGACAGCTCGCAGGTACAGGTTCTCTCTGATGAGCTGCTGCAGCTGACTGTCCATGGAGCCCGGAGTGAAACACTTACTAAGGTACAACCTGAGGTCCTTACAGAGGGACGAACCTGACACAAACACACACAGAGATAAGGTATGATGTCATAGTGATGTCATCAGATTACAAACGTCTCTGGAGGCTCTAGTAAATGCAGTACCTGTGAGGGTTTCTGGACAATATAAATAATAAACACTCGTCAACACATGAAGAAAAATTCACTTAGATGCTTTTTCCTTCATGGAATTTCTTATTTTACAGGAAACTCTCCATCCCTCACACACAGCTGCTGGCCTTCACAATAAAATCATAATTATCTTCATTAATCTGCAGATTATTTCCTCCATTAATCGATTAATCATTTCATCTATGACATGTCTGGAAATAGTTTGAACTGTCCATTATAATTCCACACAGCCCATCATGACATATTCAAACAAAGCAACAAACCTTCTCCGAGGAGAAACTGGACATAAAACAAATAATAAATTATCAAAATAGTTGCTGATCAATTTTCTGTTGATCGACTAATGGATTCATTCTCTAAAAATCCCTCTGTGATAAAACCATAAAACACAACGTCAAACATAAATCAATGATCTAAATAAATCAAACAGATGTAGATGTTGAAGGTGTCCACTCACCTGGTGAGACCGTCTTGATTCTGATTGGATGAGGACAGGAGTTGAGGACTCCTCTGACATCACCGAGGGTCATGCCTAACACGGGCGTTCCCCCGATCTCTAAGATGATGTCGCCCACAGTGGCCCCGCCCCCGTGGGCCGCAGTGACGAAAGGGAATTCGCCGTAGTCTGCCCCGCCCCCGATGGCCAGACCCAGCTCTCCTGAGCCGCCGCCCAGCGGGACGAAGCTCTCCTGCACCTGGAGGACAGACGGGGAGGACAGGAAGTGACCTGACTGAGACGCCGGAGCAGGATTTTATGCCAGGTATCAAAAAATGAAGCGTTACCTTGGAGCGCCAGTGCAGCTTCTTCACCGTCGCTTTAGACATGTCGGTCGAGCTGCAGACAGGAAGAAACAAAACAAGTTACTGAGCACGCTCAGTAGCACACCTGGTTTTACCTGCTGGTCACAAAACACACCTCTAACGGTCAACTGGCTCACATCTACACCTCTTTAACCTCCTTGCTTCCTAAGGGAGCTCTTTTACTTCCTCTCTATCTAACTAGGATGCTTTGTTACGTCCTTGACTCCTAACTAGGACACTTCTTTAACCTCCTTGCTTCCTAAGAGAGCTCTTTTACTTCCTCTCTATCTAACTAGGATGCTTCGTTACATCCTTGACTCCTAACTAGGACACTTCTTTACCCCCTTGCTACCTTGTTAGAGAGCTCTTTTACTTCCTCTCTATCTAACTAGGATGCTTCGTTACGTCTTTGACTCCTAACTAGGATGCTTCTTAACCTCCTTGACTTCTAACTAGGACACTTCTTAACCTCCTTGCTTCCTAAGAGAGCTCTTTTACTTCCTCGCTATCTAACTAGGATGCTTCGTTACGTCCTTGACTCCTAACTAGGACACTTCTTTACCTCCTTGCTTCCATATTCGAGAACTCTTTACCCCCCTCTAACTATGAAGCGTCTCCTGCACTAATAGACCCGACAGACGCGTTGTTATGCTTCCTGTGGTTATAATTGGTCTCCTAGCAACAGAAACATGTAGTGATGAAATGTTTAATCAGCAGAGAGCTGCACAGAACGGTTCTCCGTCTTCTCTCCGTGTTCTCCATCAACTCATCCACTCTGCTTCAGTCTCACTCAACGGCAGATGGTGGCGGACCACAGGGAGCCACACACACACACACACACACACACACACACACACACACACACACACACACACACACACACACACACACACACACACACACACACACACACACTGCTAGACGGCGTTCGGTAAATATGGAGGAGCATATGTGAAGGTGGGAGTCAGAGAAGAAACAAACAACAACGAAGCTCCCCCCCCGAGCGGAGATTCAGACAATCTGACGCTTTACATTTAACTGATATCAGATCACGAGGAAGGAAGTAAGGAGGTGAAGAAGCTCCCTAGTTAGGTAGTGAGGAGGAATGAAACACGTTATTATGTCATGGAGTCCCTAGGGAATAAGGAGGAAAGAAGGAGGTAAAGAAGCCCTCTAAACAGGAAGTGAGGAGGTGAGAAAGGTTTACTCTTTTCCTACATAATTAAGAAGAAGACGCCGCCTAGTAAGGATACTTGTGAGGTAATGAGGATGTAAAGAACCTTCCTAAGTAGGAAGTAAGGAGGTAATAAAATGAAGATTTTGTAGTAAGGAAGTACAGAGTTAGAGTGGAAACTAGCTCCCTAGTTAGGTCGTGAGGAGGTAAGGAAGCTTCCTAGTGAGGTAGTGAGGATGTAAGGAAGCTTCCTAGTTAGGTAGTGAAAATGTAAGGAAGATTCCTAGTGAGGTAGTGAGGAGGTAAGGAAGCTTTCTAGTGAGTTAATGAGGAGGTAAAGAAGCTGCCTGGTTAGGTAGTGAGGAGGTAAAGAAGCTTTCTAAGCTTCTCTGTTAGGCAGTGAGGAGGTAAGGAAGCTTCCTAGTGAGGAGGTAAGGAAGCTTCCTAGTGAGGAGGTAAGGAAGCTTCCTAGTTAGGTAGTGAGGAGGTAAAGAAGCTTTCTAAGCTTCTCTGTTAGGCAGTGAGGAGGTAAGGAAGCTTCCTAGTGAGGAGGTAAGGAAGCTTCCTAGTGAGGAGGTAAGGAAGCTTCCTAGTGAGGTAGTGAGGAGGTAGTTATGAGGAGACGAGGAGTGGATCAGGATCTCCTGGCGTCTCTCTGTCTCTGACAGGAAGTGGAGTGATAGCCGTCACAGCGTGAGTTCGACATGTGCTGCTATTAACACGTCATTAACGCATGCTCGCTCGCCCGGCTCTCTCTCTCTGTCACCTCGCTCACACGTCAAAATAAAAGACTTTAACAACATCTAATGATTCAGTACGTGTGTGTGTGTGTGTCGTACCTCTACAGGTGGATGGTTTGGGTCGGTGTGTGTTCCATGTCTCAGTGTCTCTCTCTCCTCTCTTTGTCCTTATGTCTCTCTATCTCTCTCTCTCTCTCTCTCTCTCTCTGATAAGGCTGGTCAGAGTTCAGTGTGATGTTAGTCAGAGTGTGTTCAGGGAGTGGACTGTTTTACTCTCTTTATAAACGCTGTTTGAAGGAATGTGTGTGTGTTTCGATCTATGGTTCATGTGTCAATCAGAGATCTATATGTGACCTTCAGTGAGTGTTTGGGTGGAGTCCTGGTGGGGCAGAAACCACTACGGCTCACTGGGATTGGCTCAGACACTCATGTCAATCAAGACAGCGATGATGTCATGAGTGACTTTAATGACGGTCAACGGTCATTTATTGTGAAAACAAAGAATTGAACTTGACGCCATCACTGGCAGCCGGTCTTAAAATATGTTTCCCTCTAAACGTAACAGAGATGTAGTTTAGTTGTGAGGAACGTCGTTCAGGAGGAGACAGGACTGGTTCCTTCTCCAGCTCTCTGAGACGATGAAAACATTCAAATTATTAATGTGAGAGTAGATTTTACAGATGTGAGTGTGAGTGGATTAATATTCATCAGGTCACATGTAGGTCAGCCACTACAGAGATCCTCTACTCCTCTACTCTACTGTACAGACGAGTGATGCTTCACTCTGGCCTCATTCTCTTTGTTTTCTGTCCCACTGTATCTAACCTAGTTTCATCCTCTGTCCGTGTGTGTGGATGTCTGTGTGTGTGTGTGTGTGTGTGTGTGGATGTCTGTGTGTGTGTGTGTGTGTGTGTGTCTAATGAAGCTGCAGATCTTCAGACTCGCTGTAAACCAGCAGTAATGATACAGTCAGACTGGGAGGAAATAACTCGTACATGTTGTTTCTGCACATCAGAGTTCACACTGATGATGATAATGATGAAGATGAAGATGATGATGATGATGGTGAGAGCTGAGACTTGCAGCAATATAATAGGATTTTATCAGACCTGATTAGACTGAACTAATGATTATTTGCGGGAAGTTTTTTTAATGGTACCATTTTTTACAGCGTGTTCAGTAATGCGTCCCAGAGGGCCAAGCTGTCAGCATCAGACAGAGTCGGTTCACCTCCAGGCTCTTAGCAATTGTCTCAAACACAACCCTCGCTCCTCTGGGAGTTGTAGTCTTTCACATCAAAGATCTGTAGTCCTTGAACGTACTACCTGAGAGACGACTGAACACAATGAGCCACGAAGGAGATTCTTCTTCACAGCAAACGGAGCGTTTAATCATCAAACACACCTCCGCAGGCTAAAAACTACTCATTCATGCTCCTCAACTAGAAGTATGACCTCACGTCTCCATCTGAAATCAAACCGATCTGACGTGACCTGACAACACTTAGCTTAGCATAAAGGTCCCGGTCTGTAACAGCTCTGTAACCAACAGGTCCTCATTCCTAAACAATAGAAGAGGTCAACATATATCAGCGTTGGAGAGAACCAGCGACAGTCGCACGGTGCCTACGACTACGTATGTAAGTTAAAATAAGTGAACGTTGACTTCTGGTATTTCACGTGACATAAACGGCGGTCTCCTGGTCAAAGTCCTCGTCCATCGTTGCCGACCTCCTCCCTGCGTTGACTTCACTACGTCACCTGATTTCACGAGCATTTGCTATGAGCGTTAATATTGCCACGGTGTGAAGTGACATGCGAAAAGCAAAATGTGTAGCGATAACAAAGAACGTACGGTATATTGATAAGAAGTGAAAGTCAATTGTTTGTTCCATTGCAACATCAGCGCCCAGCAGCAGAGCTATGCTTCCACCATTTTGGACTGAAAGCGACTACCGGACGCCAGTAAAACATCCGCCTAAAAAGTGCCGTACAAAATTAAAACTATACTTTTTTCTATTCTATTGTCATATTCTACTGAAATGGCCTGTGTTGACCAATAAAATATTATAAATATAATGAGCGTTTTCAGTCCAAAATGGCGGCAGTGGCTGTTGTCAAAAAAACCCAGAGTTTCGTCTCTTTGCTTCTATACTCTTTGGCGAGAACACGAGAGAGTCTAATGTCCGTTTGTGGTTCACTCTAATTCTTCTTCTCTGCTCTCATGTTCCTGTGTTTAGAGAGCTCCAGGTCAGAGGTCAGAGGTCACTGCACCCTGGCAGGACAGTAGCATTTGAGTCTGGAGCCATGACGATGATGAAGATCATGAAGACGATGGAGGAGGAAGAGCAGCTCTGTGTTGTTGCTCCCTGTCTGGTGACACTGAGCGTCTCTGACAGAAGCTGTCAGTCTGAATCTCTCTCTGATGACATCATCACCACACGGGGCAGAGCTAACGATGATGTCATCAGCAGGGAGACGAGCATCAAATCTGCTGGTTTCAGGACCTGAAGCTCTGTGAAACGTTTTACTGGTTGGTTATGGATGAAACAGGAAGTAGCCTTGTATGGACATTTTAGGGGCGTGATTTATGTTAATGATCTCAGGAACACAGCAGGTGACCTCCGTCAGGCTGAAGTGAGTCTGTTGGTTCACAGTGATTTAGATTCATTAATGTCCTCAGCGTGTCTCCTGATAGAGAGGAGACGGAAACAGACTTTAAAACGTCAGAAAATAACAACATGAAACATCCAGATATATTAAACTCTGTTCAGGTGTTTTAGTTCTGAACAGTGAAATAGATTTAAAGTCTCCTACAAGTCTTCTACATAAATGAATAAATAAAAAATAAATGCAAACATTAATAAATAAATTTAATAATTAATAAAAATAAATACATAAATAAATATAATGGAAAAGGAGTCAATAAATAAAGGAATTAATACAAAGATAAATAAAGAAGCACATTAAAACAGAAATTTATGTCACATTAATGGCTACATTTATTTTTAATATTATTTTGCTACATTTAAATATATATATTTATTTATTTATTTATTTATGTATCGAGCCATTTATTTATTAATTTATTAATTTATTTTTTATCTGGCAGGTTCCGTCCTCCATACTCTGGTGGTGGTGCAGCCAGAAGACTCAGTGAACACCAGAATCATTCTGTCCTATGTCCTTTTCTAACCACTTTTCCTTTCCTAACCACTTGTCCTTGACCTGGATGAAAAACGTTGTGAGGTGAAGGAAAGGTGTGAAGGAGGTCGGAAAAGACGGCTGCGGTGCTCAGAGAATCAGACGTACACCAGGATACGTGGTGATGATGATGATGTGACGGAGGATGTTACCGACGTGGTTAAGATGGACGACTAAAAGACGTCTTGGATAGTTTGTGCGTTGTTTTATGCAGGCGATATAAAAATATGACTTTATTACCGGGGCTGGAACTGAAATAAAAACTGGTTGTCACATGGAGACTGGTTCAACTGGTTCAACTGGTTCAACTGGTTCCTGTCCACTCATATCACTGTCAGAATGAGAACATCCTCCTCGTCATGTTGGTCGTTTTTGTGAATGGACAAATGCTGCAAGGAATTGTGGGACATCTCCTTTCCTTTGGTAAAGGATGGTCCAGTGTTCCCTATGCTAAAGGAGATAGGAAAGGAAGCATTGAAGCGCCTTTCCTTAGCATTTAGAGGATTCAAACAGCTCTTATCACGGCTGACACTCAGTCAAAAACACTGTTCCACCACAGACTGGGTTTTAATCTAGAGTCTGATCCAGGTCCAGGTTCAGGTCCAGGTCCAGGTCCAGGATCAGGTCCCGGTCCACCACAGCCCTGACAGGAAGCAAAGCTGAGTCTGAGATGTCCTAAAAAGGCCACCGTACAGAGGATTAAACCTTTGATTTATGTAATAACATGACGCATCATTTAAAAGATAATTTCTGTGGAAATTTTACTGGTAAAATGTTAATTTAGTAATTAGTTAATTTAGTAATTAGAATAAAGTAAATATTCACTGATTATTTGTTCCTTACTGGACAAATTGAAGCCACATTAAATACATTTTAATAGTTGTCACAGCTGAGCTGCTGCTCTCTGGATTAACGCAGTAATTACTTTGACTGAATGAATGAATGAAGTGAACCCATTCAACGGTGTCTTTATTATGTCCTCCTCATTAGAGCCGTAGTGTTCAGTGTTGATTCAGCGTCCTGGTTCAAGTTAACGTCGGCGTGTTGGAGCAGGTATCAGATCAGACTCTCTCTTGTTTGTTCGTTCACATTCCTCAGAGAGTTTCAGTAATCTGCTGGTTAAATATTAACGTCCTGCTCTGAAACACACTCTCACTGTGTGTTTTAACGGGCTTCACACATCCAGCCAGACTCCATGTACTTTATGACTATTTACTACTCAGTGGACGGACTGGTAGTGGGGCGTACTCATTAGCACGTTAGCACGTTAGCTTGTCAGAGACGTGCTGTAACGTTTCTATTTATTAGTGATGATGTAATCCCTGATGTCTTCATGACATTTTAAACTGCGTACTTTAATGCTGTTATGGGTCGTCTCCACTGGGACGTTTTTTTGGACGCGTGGGATCGTGTCGCCTAGCAGCAGAGTTACGCTTCCGCCATTTTGGACTGAAAGCGGACGCCAGTAAAACATCCGCCTAAAGAAACTACAGTGAGCGGTTTGAGAGAATCACTGATGAAACTATATATAAGATGTACGTCTGCAGCAGGAACCAATGGGCGACAGACAGGAAGTCAGACAGTATGGTGATGATATCAAAGAACGTATATTGATTGAAGTGAAAGTCAATTGTTCGTTCCATTATAACGTCTACTCCTCCTCCTCCTCCTCCTACTCCTCCTACTCTTCCTCCTCCACAGGAAGAATTAACAAATTGCTCCTACTCATTAAAAAAAACACTAACCTCTAATAACACATCCTCGTTACAATGCTGCTCCTCCTCAGTGATACATCTCTAATAATAGCACCTCCTCCTCGTTAACATCCTGTTCAGTGATAAACCTCTAATAATGGCACCTCCTCCTCGTTAACATCCTGTTCAATGATAAACCTCTAATAATGGCACCTCCTCCTCGTTAACATCCCACTCCTCCTCTCTGATGATAGCACCTCCTCCTCGTTAACATCCTGCTCCTCCTCAGTGATAAACCTCTAATAATAGCACCTCCTCCTCGTTAACATCTTCCTCAGTGATAAACCTCTAATAATGGCACCTCCTCCTTGTTAACATCCCACTCCTCCTCAGTGATAAACCTCTAATAAT
>CAKAOI010044932.1:0-11706 GCA_916701655.1 Sebastiscus albofasciatus | reverse complement strand
CCCCCCCCCCCCCTCCCTCCACTAACCCGCGGTCTGCTTTCCCCATCGGCCCGCCGGCGAACACCTTACAGGAATCTATGAGGTCATGGGAAACCAGGCTGCAGCCGCGCTCAAAATTCATAACTGTGTAGTTTATGTGCGTTGAGCTCTCCGGTCGGAAACATTACACCGAGGATGTGAGCGCCGTCCTCCCCGTCCTCCCGTCCTCCCCGCTGCTCGCCAGTATGAAACGGCTCTTTGTGTCCCGCCGCAATTATCCACCGTGATTAAAACATTAATAAAAACGGTGGCTCCTGAGCCCAGGTCTGATCAGACGGACGAGCAGAGTAATTTACGGCGCTAATTCACATCAGCTCAGCGTCACAGCGTCTTCGTTGCCTTCGTCCTCGTACTGCAGCTTCTTCTTCTGCTGTTTGTCTTCGTCTTCCTGCTGCAGCTTCTTCTTCTGCTGTTTGCCTTCGTCCTCCTGCTGCAGCTTCTTCTTCTGCTGTTTGTCTTCGTCCTCCTGCTGCAGCTTCTTCTTCTGCTGTTTGTCTTCGTCCTCCTGCTGCAGCTTCTTCTTCTGCTGTTTGCCTTCGTCCTCCTGCTGCAGCTTCTTCTTCTGCTGTTTGTCTTCGTCCTCCTGTTGCAGCTTCTTCTTCTGCTGTTTGTCTTCGTCTTCCTGTTGCAGCTTCTTCTTCTGCTGCGTTTCTTGGTTCTGCTCGCTGACAGCTGACTACAGGGTCCGACACCCCCAACCAGTTGTTCTCACTAACAGAGCTGGACGCTGTGGCAGTCGATACTCTGAACTCAAGGTTCATTGCTTCCTTTAGAGTTTTCATCCCACAGCGTTCTTCAGTGAGAGGAACTCCTTCAGGTGTCGGACTGCTGCTTACTGCTTCACCTGAGCCACTTCCTCTCGCTGCAGAAGGCCATAAAATACAGTCAAGCTCTAGAAAAACACAGTCAGTGAACCTTGAGTTCAGAATATTGTGATACACGTGTCCAAGAAGTGAAAGACAATTGTTTGTTCCATTGCAACATCAGCGCCCAGCAGCAGAGCTATGCTTCCGCCATTTTGGACTGAAAGTGAAACCAGACGTCAGTAAAAATCAGAAAAGATCAACCTCGTTCCAGAAAAAAAATGACGTTGCTTTTTCACCGCATGCTATTTATTATATATATTCACGTTCTGTGTGAACGTATTCGTGACAAAAACAGTTTAAAAAAATATGTTGACGTATAAATAAATACTTAAATAAATAAAAGTAAAAAATGAAACAGAAGAGTAAATAAATAAGGAAACTAATCCAAAGATAAATAAATACATTAGCAAACTAAAACAGAAATATCAATTCATGTCACATTTGTTACATTTATTTTTTAATATTATTTTTGCTACATTTAACGGCATTTATTTATTTATCAAGTCAGATATTTATTTCTTCATTTATTTTTGATTTTGGCAGGTTCCGTCTTCTATATATATTTGTCCACTCCCACGTTGATAAGAGGATTAAAGACTTGACCGATCTCCATTTAAGGTACATTTTGAACAGATAAAAAATGTGGGATTCATTTTGAATGGATGGACGGCCGTTCTAAACACACACTGCAGCGGTTTGTGTTTAAAACGTGAGAACGTCAAACAGACTCCCATAAAGAAGCCGTTGGACTGAACGTGTCTCATCGTGGCGACATGTTCAGTGACGTTATGACGACATGCGGTCGGATTTTCTGCTAACAAACATCAATTATATTTTACGAGACCTCCTACATGTTTTCTTTGAAGCACGACTTGTGCGTCTTGTAATTATGACTCACGGTTAAAACGTCTGTAGCTCCTAATTATGTTATGATTATTCAAGTTGAGTCAATTCTTATTTATACAACCCAAAATCATGTTGGGCCCAAAATCAAGTAAACAACATCCTTTACTTTCCTCCGAAAAACACCTTAAATTACCCTTTAATATTATAGTTAATGATGTTTTCTATGTGTTCTTATATATATATATAGATATATATATATCTATATATACAGAATAATAAAGACAAAAGGACAATATTAAGAGAATCAAACATCCAGAAAGAGAAGAAGAAAGGTTCCCAGATGGAGGTGTGGTGGAGCTGTGGTGGTGTTGTTGTTGTTTCAGGAGGTTTTAACGTCTCTAATTAAAACCCGGTCGGCGGTTATAAAGCGCTGAGCGCCGTGTCGTCCTGCAGCGAGTTCTGCAGCGTTTGACGGTTTACTCGGTGAAACCAAACTGTCAGTCGACCCCGTTAATCAGCAGAAACCTTAACTGCTCCTAAAACGTGGCTCCACACATGTTTCCATTTGAGTGGAAGGATGTGAAGCGCTTCCCACGCCGCTGTGGACGAGGACGGACGGGCAGGGAGCGGGAACACAAACACCACCCAGTACACCGCCTCCGATTCTTCTTCTTTAATTTATTATTAAAGAACAATCCTGACATTCAGCGTTGAGCTGTGACGGGCTGCAGCGCTCGGCCGCTCCCTGCCTGCACCGTTCTCTCTCCAACATGTGTTTCCCATCGCCGGCGCTCCTCGCCCTCCTCGTTCCCCGGGCAGCGCTCCATCAGCCGCTCCTGCTGGGAATTGCGTTGGCCCGAACCAGGAAGTGGGGGAAAGTGGACGAGGGTGGAGGTTTAAGGGGGGGGGGGGGTCGAGCTGTAATGTGCTACTTGGCACACTGTTGGCTCTGCTCGCTGGTGGAGGTCGGTGGGAACCCGGGAGCCTCTGGAGGGGGTCAAAGGTCAGGCTGAGTGCTGCGGGGAACATCGGTATTCAATGCATCTTGGATGAAGGTCAATCAACGGGAGCGTTTGGGGGGGTGGGGGGAGTAAAGGGGTGTTAAGGTACGTAGAGCGCAGCAGCGAGGTGAGAGATGAAGGGCAGACTTCGCCTGGGGGGGGCGAGCTGTCGGTTACAGGAGAGCAGCAGCGACAGGCGTGATGATGTCACCTATGAGGTCACAGCGAGGAGGTCAACGAGATCTAGAGCAGACCGTCCTGCAGCGTTGCAACACTTCACTTCACTTCACGCTCACTTTCAATCAAAAACTCAGGAGTTCATCACAAGTCCACCGGGTTCCTTTAATAACCAGAAACCCGACCGGTACCCGAGTACTTCTGATCACGCAGTGCGTCGTCTTCATCGTCATCATCGTCATCATCATGTGTCTGAGTCATGTGACGTGTGATGCTGACGGTTAGTGGGCAGAGCTTCATGCTGCTGTTTGGATCACTTCTAATTAGGGATGCTCATTTTGAAAAATTTTATTAACTGTTATCTGACAAGATTTGTGCCTCGTACCAGCTGCAGGAGTCGGGAGTCTCCAGTTCACCGTCCGGGAGCGTTAACTTAGCAGCTACGATGCTGCGTGTAGTGTCGCGGACATGCAGCCACTTTCCCAGTAAAAGTCTCCACCGCACATTTAGTTTAGTTCAGCAGGTTGTCAGCTGTGTGTCTGCCCGGAGGAACTTTAACGAGTGACCAACAAGCAGTGTGTGTGTTTGTGCTACATTAGCAGCTCTAGCGTTGCTGGAGGCTTCGTGCTCGCCGCCGCACACGTAGTCTGTGTAACTGTAGCGAGTGTCCAACAGACCGTGTGTGTGTGTGTGTGTGTGTGTGTGTGTGTGTTGGTGGTGAGTGTGAGGTTGTTGGTGGCGTTCTAGCTGTGATCGTAGGTGTAGCAGTGTGTGGACAGTTTCTTTGTCGGTGAATAAATGCTACTAAACTACAACTCCTCCGCTCCGCTCAAGCGAGCTGGAGACCGGAACCGACTTCCTGTATCCGGCTCTGCCTCTTAAGGTGGGCTGTTAAGGTGGACCAGCTTTTCTCCTTAAAGAGACGAGCCGCTCCTCTGAACCGCTCAGCTTTTGAGTTCATTATTAACATTTCTTTTAACCGTTTTAACCGATAGCGTTAATCGGTTAAAGCTCTTAACATCGGTTAATTATTAACATCCCTAGTTCTAATCAGCCTTTGTTTCTTTTTTGGGATAAGGTCTCTCTATTTCTTAAATAGATGAATTAATACATGGGGTTTGGTTCTCCAGGTCTGGTTCAGATCAGGAACTCCTGACAGGAAGACAGGAAGTCCCTCTTTACATTTCCACCACATGTTAAGATCGTGGGTGATCAGACGCATCATTCCAGTAACTGATTTAGTTTGTTTTGGGGGGCAGGAGCTGGATAGAGATCCTGGTTTCTCCGGTCGAACCACCATAAAAGTGTTTCTGACCCTCTCTGTGTTTCCTCCTGGCAGGTTACTCCCGTAACTCGAACAGCGTGTCTCCCCGCGGCTACGTGCCGAGCTCCACGCCTCAGCAGTCCAACTACAACACCATCACGTCCACCATGAACGGATACGGCGCGGGGATGACCAACCTGGGCGTCCCCGGATCCCCCAGCTTCCTCAACGGCTCCACCAACTCTGCTTACGCAAGTGAGTCCATTAAAAACACTTCATTAATAAAAAACCAAACCTCATCCATCTGAGAGAGCAGGAGGAATCCACTTCAACTGTCTGAGAGCGGCTCAAATTACACAATCCAAAACACACTTCACTGTTTATCATTACGGGGAACAACTCTGAATTAACTAAAGGCTTCATTTAGTGAAGATTAACCTCCGTTCACAGCTCAATCATTGCTCGTGAAAGTTACGGCTGAAGTCGAAGCACTGAAGGAATTGAAGTGTCAGTTGAAGTATTGAAAGGAGTTAAGGTGTCATTTGAAGTGTAGGTGATTAAAGCAGCTGATTGGTCAGTTGAGGATTAATCACTGCATTTAGCTGTTTAGTTCCAGGTGATGTGAAAGCACTGAAAGGAACCACCCACTTCGAGTGTTATCAGATTGAAAGGGCGTTATCAGTGCTTAACATCACTGCCACTGTGATGCAGTTTGCCATGTTATGATGTGAGCATATTGTTTCATGCTAAATGCAGTACCTGTGAGGGTTTCTGGATCTGTCATTGTTTTGTGTTAATTGATTTACAATAATAAATATATACATTCATTTACATAAAGCAGCATATTAGTCCACTCCCATGTTGATAAGAGGACTAAGTACTTGACTAATCTCCCTTTAAGGTTCATTTTGAACAGATAAACATGTGTGATTAATTTGCGATTAAATATTTGAATTGATTGACAGCCCTAATTAATTCACAACGTTAAGTTTCACTTCCACAGCGTGGTCGGTGCAGTTTGGCCCGTCTGAAGCATCAGAGTGGTAGATCATAATAAGATGTTAACCGCTGATAACGACCATTCAATCAGCTGATAACATTCAGAACGGGTGAAAGGAACCGAAGTGTCAGTCGTGTTTACGTGTTGAAGCAGAAGTGATGAAAACAGTCGATGTGTTGATTGGAGGTGTTTTATTATTCACCCTGAAGCTACAGGGCTTCAGTCACTTCAAGTTTATTTACTGAAAGCAGTTGACGTGTTGGTCGACGTTGATGAGGGAAAATCCCAGAAGTCAACTGAGTGTTTGGTATTTTTGATTTGAGCCTTTGTGCTTTTAGATCTGCTGCAATGAAGAACTGAGGACGTTAATCCGTTGACACGTATCGGCTCATTGCAGATATATTTATATTGGCGTGTATGTCGACCGCTCTGTAGTTTGTGATTTAATAGGTAATAGTTTGTTCTTGGTCGTGATCGTTGAAAATGAAAGGTAGATTTATCAGACGTGTTTATTTATGTTGTGTGGATCAGCTGATATTTGAACTTGGGCCTCAAACATCCCGTCCTGGTCGGGCTGAAATCCTGATATATTGTTATATTGACCCCTGTAATATAAAGATAAGTACTCGTTATATATGTAAGTGGTGGTAGTGTGTTCCTGTCGAGGTGTGTGGACTGATGCAGGTGAGGAGCGGTCGTTGTGGTGTCCAGAATAAAGACAGTGAAGCGTTTCCCGCTGCAGGAGACGAGTCGATGCTTCAGTAGTTTCCTGTTGGCGCCGTTGTTCCTCTGAAACTTTGCTCTGATTATCTCGCCTGGAGTCGGAGCTGCTGCTGCTGCTTGGAAGGAGCAGGTGTGTTTTGGAGACCGGTGAAGTCTAAACTCGCCCGCGGGGAGCGCTCCATTGTTTTGGCTTCTGTATCAAAGCGCTCGGCGAGTCTCAGTGAGACTCGTTTAGAAGGTAGCGAGCTCAAAACTCCGTGCCAGGTGATGTTGTCGTCCCTGGCGACCAAACAAAAGGTGGGCTCACATCTCGCCTGGCTGAGCTGCAGTTTCCCTCCGCCGAGGGTCTGAATGTATGTGTGTGTGTGTGTGTGTGTGTGTGTGTGTGTGTGTGTGTGTCGACCGAACACCGCCACGCATTGTTCACCTCCTCCTGACTGTCCCCCTGTCCATCCTCCTCCTCCTCCTCTTCCTCCTCCTCCTCCTCCTCCTCGACTAACCCCACTAACATCCTCACCGCATCCTTCATGCATTCACGCTTTGGGCCGAATCCATTAATATCAGCTGGAGAAAGAAGCAGAAAAACAAGAAGAAGGAGCCAAGAAAAGAGGGAATGTGAGGAGGGAGAAGCAGCGATCCAGGACTCACTGATAGTTGTTGGCATGAGGCGATAAATCACATTTACATTCCCCCCGTTTCATTTTACGTCTTCAAATGCTGTCCTTGAATCATTTACAGACTCACTGTGGTCCATAAACGCTGTGGACGCTCTTAAAGGGACAGTGCAACACTTCCTGGACCTCTTCTTCCTCTTCTCTTCCTGTTCAGAGATGTTCAGGCATCAGCATCACGTCTGTGTGTTCAGTACAGAGCTGGAGTCGGGATGCTGTTAGCCTAGCTTAGCATAAACACTGGAAGCGGAGGGAAACTGCTAGCATGGCTCTGTCGGCTCTAAAGCTTCTTTCTGGAGACGTGGTTGTTTCAGTAACTTTAGATCAACAACGAATATAATCTGATTTTGAGCTTTGACTCTATTTAGTAGCAACAAACAGCTCTAAAGCTGATCAACATGTTTGATCTGTTGGTTATGTAGAGTACATACGGAGACTGAAGGAAAAGAATATAGTCCTTTTTTTAGAATATGATCAAATTTACAAAAAAATCAGAAATTGGAAGACCTTAATTTTCATAACAATGGGTTAACTAAATGCTACTAAATGGGAAGCGATTGTTTTATTAATCAATATAACAGAATATTAAACTGAATCAATAAAATCAGGAACATTTTTTATATTTAAATCATTTTAAAGGGAAACACAGTGACCAGACGTCACAAAAACACTCTCCAAGATGCTTAAATACATAAATAAATAAACAAACAAACAAATAAATAAATAAACAAACAAATAAATAAATAAACAAATAAATAAACAAACAAACAAACAAACAAATAAACAAATAAATAAACAAATAAATAAACAAATAAATAAACAAATAAATACATAAATAAATAAATATTGTTATTTAAATAGTTAAATGTTCAATGGCCTTTCAAATAAAGGCCGTTACACACCGGCGGCATTTTTTTAGTGCAATTAATTCCCACGTCAATATATTCAGAACAGTTTTGTTTTTTTTAAATGAGGTCGATTTTTCTGACGGTTCTCACCGTGAATAAAGTCATCAAATCATCACGTTGAGTTGCGTCTGTATTTATAAAAACAACAACAACACGGAAGCGTTCAACGTTGACGAAGGCAGCGCAGACCACAGATCCACTACTTCCCTTCTGACCTTTCACAATAAAAGTCCTAGACATCCTTCATGAAACAATCTAACCTCGAGCTTCATTTAGTTTCTGTTATAGAGCTTTTCTTTCTGATTATTGAACAGGTAAATTTGAACATCTACGTATCCATGACGACCAGGCAAACCCCGTCAGGGTGATGAAGATCATGTGATGTGATCAAAAGTTCCAGAAGCTCTACTGAAGTATTTTAAACATATTTTTTCCTAACTAAAACACTGGAGCGGTAACTGGAGCTTTCAATCACATCACATGATCTTCCCCAGCAGGATTTCTTCAGACTCTTTCTCTTGTTTTGAAATGCCAATGACGACCGGGAGAAACTCCATCTGCTGATGAAGATCATGTGATATGACTGAAAGCTCCAGAGCAGCTACTAAACTGCTGTTTCCAAAGACAAAAACTTTGAAACTCAAACAAATGTAATGACCTAATTTACAGAAAAGGCGCTGGTATTTTTTGAACTGTAGTCAAAGCCATGCTAGCAGTTTCCCTCCGCTTCCAGTGTTTATGCTAAGCTAGGCTAACAGCATCCCGACTCCAGCTGTGTACTGAACACACAGATGTGATGCTGATACCTGAACATCTCTGACAGGAAGAGAAGAAGAAGAAGAAGTCCAGGAAGTGTTGGACTGTCCCTTTAATTAGAATCAGTTTTATAGAAGACACAACTGATGGGTTTATTAGACACACACACACACACACACACACACACACCTGTACAGTTTGTGTGGATGAAGCTGCTGCCGCTCTCAGGTTGGATCAGGTTGGTTTTTACTTTACAAAATAAAAGTCCTTCAAGTTATGGATCAACTTTGCCAGATGTGTGCAGCTGTTTGTGTTCGGAGCATGTTGGTTCCTCCAGAGCTCTCGGTCCGACCCCCTTCCTCCTCCTCCTCCTCCTCCTCCTCCTCCTCCTGCATGATTCATCTCCATCCGATCACTCACCTCCTCTGTGCGTCTGCCTGCTCGTTACCGTCACCACCTCCTCCTGTAGGACTCCTCCTCCTCCTCACCTCCTCCTCTCTCTTCCTCTGCTCCCATAGGCCCTTATTCATTCTCTCCTGTCCATATGGTTTCTGCAGTCAAACAGAAGAGCGCCTTCGCCCCCGTCGTGCGGCCACAGACCTCCCCGCCCCCCACCTGCACCACCACCAATGGCAGCAACCTCCAGGGTGAGCATCCCCACCCCCCACTCCCGCCTGTCAGCACCCCCCCGGTCCTCTGCTGTCCACCTGTCCCAGTCCCACCTGGACACGCAGACAGACGTCTCTGTAATGATAACAACTCTTTATATGTCACATGTGAAGACCTGCTTCTAAACAAGGTCAAAGTTGATCCATAACTTCTGGCACATTATATAAAAGAACTGCTTTTTATTCATCTTATCAAGTAACGTCGGTCCGATACCGAGGCCTGACATCGACTAGACTAACTCCTCTGTTAGTAACCATGGTGACGGGTTTAGCGGAGGCAGGATAGCTCTCTGAACACTTTAGTTAACGCTGGCTAGCAGGTGCTGTTGGCTTGTTTTATTTAACAATGGCTGAAGAGAATCCTAGCAGTGTGTTCCAATCCACGTACTTCCTGAAGTACACGTCAATGTAGTGCACTGTGTGCACGCTGTACTTACTTCAATAGTGCGTAAATTTAAACGGGGTAGGGTCGTCTCAAATCGAATATTCTGCGCTGCACTTACCGGAAATGACGATCGCAACATCTCACGAAAGCAGAGTGGAAATTATGTTTCCACCGTCGCCTACGATGTGTCCTCCTGTTGGAAATGCACCGGGATGTTTACGTGTTGTTTTATTCTGTCATCTACGTGTTGAGTGTGGGAAGTGTCCAGCGATCCACACTCAACGATCTGACCGTTTTGAGTACAACATCCGGGTACTTTGAGTGCACTGCATTCTGCCGTACTTCCCAGTGTGAACGCACTTATGCACTCAAAGTAGTGAGTGTAAGTACAGAAGTACGCGGATTGGAACACACTGCTAGTTTCTCTCAACATGTGCCGTCACTCTCCAGGATCACCAGAGGTAGTTGAGACAGTTAACATGAACCAACGGGACCAGATTAGCCGACCCCTGCGCCGCTGGAGACGACTGCAGGAGGAGGAGACGGCTGGATAACGCCTGCTCTCCTCCCGGTGAAGTCGTCTCCTGGCGGCGAGGAGTGAGGCAGAGGGACCGTGACCCGGCGCCGTCCTCCGTTGGACTCATTTGTAACAACTCAATGCTTCATCCTCACACTCTGGTCTCAGCGTAGGAAAGCACCGTGCTATCACCAGATGAGGGACGACTTTGTTCACCTCATGTTCTGTGTTTCATGACAGCGTGGTGGAATCAGCGAGCTAAGCTAGCTAAGCAGCCGGCCGTCCGACCGGCGGGCCGGTGGCCAACGGCAGCGCTGTGAAGATAAACTGAGGGCGTATAAATCTCTGGATGTCTCTAGTTAACTATCCTTCAGTAACGCCAGTCAGAAAGAGAGTCGGACGATATCGGAGAAGCGCTTCAGAGACGGAGAGAAAGGGTTGCTGATAGTTTAGACTTCTGCTAACATATATCTGATCCTGATCTCTGGATTCAGCCAACAACACAACAAGAGGACATTTAGATGTGTAACTTTAGCCCACTGCTAGCGTTAGCCTCTAGCTGACACTGTGACCTCATCATGACGTCATCATGACGTCATCATGACGTCATCATGACGTCATCACTGAAAGGGTCTCTATAATTCAACCTCCAAATGTTTCAGGGATGTTCTTGAATCAGGTGATTTTTTTCATGATAAAGTGGAACAAAAACAGATTATTCAGTTCATTTCAAACTTTATTAATCCCTCTAGGGGCGAAAATAATATTCTTAAAAAAACAGGTAAAAAATATTCTCAAAAAATATTCCGAAAAAAAACAGGTAAAAATAAAGATATAAAAAAAACAGTTAAAATGTTTTTCTCAAAAACAGGTAAAAAAAAAATAACCGGTAAAAATAGAGATAAAAAACAGGTACAAAATATTCTCAAAAACTGCTAAAAAAAAAACGGGAAAAATATTCCCACCGTACAGGAAAATGTTCAGTAATAGTAAAGTAATAAAATAGTAAAAGTAATAAAAAATAATAGTCAGCAGAAAGAAGTTGTAGTAATCGGTGTCCATCGGAGCACAGAGGAACGCTCCTGTTATTTATTGTGATGAATTAAACAAAGCCTGGTTTCTTTTGAACTTCTGGTTTAAGAGCAGTTTAAGAACATTTTATTCACCTTTCCACATCATAATGGCAATTTGGCATAAACCTTTCTCTAGAAAAGTTTTAAGAATTTTGATACTTTTAAATATTTCATCATTCCAGTTCTTTCCTTTGAGGTTGTGGCCGTCAGTAGATGGATGTATGACGTTAACATACTGATGTTTGATTATAGGAAGGCTGCATGTGTTCATTATTTCAGGTGGTTTTGTAGTTATTGTTTCCATTTAATCAAAGCGGCTTCTCTTTATGATAAAAGTCGGGTTGCTGAGGACGGAAGATTTCAGGGGACTCGTTCTGGTTTTAGAAAGTTCTTGAAACAAGTTTATATTTATTGGAAATTGGTATTTTTCTAACTCACTGTCACTTTAACTCCGTTTCCCTGCTTCCTGTGTGATGTTAGTTCCTGTGACTTTAGTTCCTGTGTGACTTTAGTTCCTGTGTGACGTTGGTTCCTGTGTGACTTTAGTTCCTGTGTGACGTTGGTTCCTGTGTGACTTTAGTTCCTGTGTGACTTTAGTTCCTGTGTGACGTTAGTTCCTGTGTGATGTTAGTTCCTGTGACTTTAGTTCCTGTGTGACTTTAGTTCCTGTGTGACGTTGGTTCCTGTGTGACTTTAGTTCCTGTGTGACTTTAGTTCCTGTGTGACTTTAGTTCCTGTGTGACGTTAGTTCCTGTGTGACGTTGGTTCCTGTGTGACGTTGGTTCCTGTGTGACGTTGGTTCCTGTGTGACT
>CAKAOI010044931.1:0-11062 GCA_916701655.1 Sebastiscus albofasciatus | reverse complement strand
GTGAACTGCGGAGGGGAGATGTCACCACAAAATGTCCCGAGGAGGTTCCCCTCATCTTCAGATATACCATTGTAGATCTTGATGTAGTCGTAAGCACAGTTGGCGTGGTACTCCAGCTCAAAGTGGTGGAAGGTGAGAAGGACGGAGGAGCCCTCTGCCACCACTATTAGCCAGGAACAGTCAATGTTGTAGGGATACAGGCCGGGGAAGTTTGGGCTGGAGATATTGCCAGATGGAGCAGAGAGTATTCCTCCACATTTGACACCTTATAATAACAAAACAAGTTTAATTCCAGCTGAAGAGGAGAAGATACTGAGTACGATTCATGGCTCTTTCCTTGCTTACTTATTTATTTTTTCCAGCCACCTGATACAACCTCTGAAAGTGCATTACAAGCTGACATTGAACAATCGAGGCCCAACTTTCCCTGTATATACAGTACCTGCAAGATAAAGCACTTCCATCAAATTTAAGCTTTGCTCCATCAAGATAACAAATTGCAACTCACCTTTTTTAGAATCAGCCTTGTCAACAAGCAGTAGTAAATGAGTCAGTATAGCCACCCTGAGACTCATGTTGTTATTGTTGATTCGGCTTTTGTCACGCCTTAGCTACAATACCAGCAGAGACAAACAACGGCAGTGTCAGAGCGCGCAGCCTTGAGACATCAGCAGTGAAGCCCGTAGAGGTAATAGGACTTTGAAAAATTCATCCCCAGCCTGAATGAGAAACCTGATACCTCCGTAGGCCACGCTTTGCTCTCTAAATTTTAATGACTGATATCCAATGAGCATGAGTGGCTTGTCAGGACACTGTTTGGAGAGATGCCATACATTTTTAATGATGGTCTCACACACACACACACACACACACACACACACACACACTGAACACCAGCTGCAAGCGGAGTTGATAAAGAGACAAGAAGAAGGAGAGGAGGATGATCACATTTGTGACTAATATAAATGGCTTCATTAGAGTGATGTGAGGGAGAGAAGAAGAACTATTGATGTCGTGGAGTAAGGGCCACCGTGTAGACTTTGCTTTTCTTGTGTAAAAGCAGCTTGAGCACGACACAAAGACATCAATATCTTAACTTTCAATGGGAATGTAAGCCTATGAAGAAATGCACTGTTGTTTTAGATGTGTCTAGAGTAAGAAAAAAGATAAGTATCTCACTTTATTGGATTTTTTTTATTTATTTATATCATTTATTTAACCAGGTAAAAGCAACTGAGATAAAAATCTCTTTTGTGATGGGGACCTGGCCAAGAAGGCAGCAAAAGGGACTGTTTGTAATTTCTTACACGTATAAATTACCCGGGTCGGTGACCCATGCGCGCGCTCGTGTGTGGCTACGCTGTTCAGACAAGACTCCAACACAAACTACACGGAAGCACCAAAACCGCAAAGTTATATCTAGTGAAGCCCGTCTTGCTAAACAGTGTTGGCCACGGTCGGAGGACGCAGGGGAGACCGTAGCTTTCGTCTCCAGGACTGGAGTCTCTGCTGTACTCTGCTCCTCTGCTCCTCTGCCTGCCTGCCTTCACTCAGCTCGCTCCACCTCACGTGCATGCGCGCACACTACACACTGCAGAAGACTTTGTAGCTCTGAGAATATCTAATGAATGTACAGTGGACGTTTGTGCAGAAATAACTGCTGCAGCTCCTCCAGACCAACAGAGGTTTTCCGTGTCTTGGGAAGTGACGGGGCTCCGCAGCAAGAAACGTTATCGTCTCCGACCGGGTGACGGTGTCTTCCGTCCGGAGGCTGAAGCAGGAAAAGCCAACACTAGGATCAGCAGTGATTCACGGAGAGACCTTCGTCTGGTCAGCTAACATTACTGCCAAGCAGCTGAAATATAGAGTGATATTGTGGTTTTAGCTGAGGTGTGTCTCCTCACTGTTTTGAGTGATGCTCGTTCATGTCTATGTAGAGCGAGCACAAGCGCGAGCCCGGCGCATGACTTTCGTTGACTTAACAGCTACAGGTGTCGCATTTCTGATTCTTACAAACAGTCCCTTTAAAACAACAATGTCACTATATATTTCACATGCTTGACAGTAATGTTAGCTTACTAAACGAAGGTCCCTCCATGTATCGATAATGATCCTCGTTTTCACCCGACGTCGGTCACATTCCTATTATATCTAGTGAAGACGGGCTTCACTAGATATGACTTTGTTTTTTTCTGCTTGGTTGCACACTGTTAGCCCTGAAGCGAGCTAAAGTTGAAGTGATGCGTCATGCGCACACACATCCGTTGGATTTTCCCGATTGAGCTTATTTGATTGCTCCTCTGTTCCATTATTTCATCGAACGAAGCAATTAAATTTAATTATTATTTCAAATGTTTCATTACAAGCTAATTGAACTATAGACAGCAGAAGTCACTGCATAGTGACTCATAAGCCAGGTCACCTCTCTCACAGATGCAAGCATTTTCAATGCAAATTTTGTTTCCACTCTGCTTTCTGTTTCTAGGAAAGATGTTGCTATGACTCTCAGACAGAGATTTTGTTGAATTTGCAAAATGCCAATCATATCCCCTGACTCATTCCTCCTGGTTTGGCAGTCTTAATAACTGAACAGTGCAGACACATGTAGGCAACAATAATCCTGACTCAGTGAAGTGTATAGCAGACAGGAAGATAAAGTACTCTTAGTAAAAACCTATTCTGCAAATAAATGCTATTCCAGCGGTGCTGTGAAGGCTTTTAGAGTGAATATCTAATGGCTTCAGCGAGCAAAGCTAGTACCTAGAGAGACCTGCCAGATGGTGCTGTTGCCCTATGAAAACACAGTGAAAAATCACCACAGGCTTTTAAAAAGGCATGCCGAGCTCTAAGCTGAAATAAATAAGAATGTGATTAAAATCAGTCAAGTGTTTTTCACACAGCGGTTCCTGGAACTAAAATGAACCGCCTTGCCTTTGAATTTTAATTCTGTCCTCTCTGAAAGCTTGTCATTGTTCAAGGATGTGAACACTGGGCAGTGTGGAAATGTGTTTCAGAAAGATATCGTTTGTTTAGAGCAATTAAATCACCTATTAGTAAGTAAATACTCAAAAAAAAAAACAAATAGGGTTGAAACTATCAGAAAATTCCAGCAGAATAAAGGGGAAATAAATAGCAGGCTTTTGACCTGGGGTATCTCTTGGAGAGTAATTGAATGGTTTTGGTCCAAAAAATACATGAAATTAACATTTTGTTACAATTAGTTATATTCAGCAATATAAAAAAATGCATTATTAACCCACTGTGGTTGGCAGGAGGAGTGTATATGTGTTGTTGTGAGCGAGGGCACTTGACAGCTATGGCATCTGGTATGTTTTGATGCAAATAGCAAGAACGCAAATTATGTTTTTGTGCATTTGGAAAAATTTCAATAAAACGTAACCTGCTTACAAAACATCTTTTCCCCACATCAAGAAATATTGTTGCCTCGGCTATACAGGAACTGTTGGTAGCTGCTCACTCTGATGAATGTTCTCTAAGGCTCCTGACAGTCAGGGGGAAATGAGATGAATATATAAGCATATATGTCACAGGACAATAAAAAGTTAATGTTTCTGACACAGCCTGCGGCCTGGCAGAACATCTCCAAGTGTGTTCGAGGGGATATGGTGTCTTGGTTAGCATGATTTGTCTTTTAATATTTTCTAATGCATGGTGTATTTCTGCAGAGAGAGCCTAAGGATAACCCTGAATCAATGTATGCTGCATGCTGTGTAGATGTACAACACGGTGTTTCATCCATATTGATAGTGCAGCTGGTTGGATTTTTGACTCTTGTTTCAGCTGCTTTTGAGTACAGTAAAAGCTCATTTTCCAACAACAGAGCTTTACATTCAACATCACAATCAAATTTCTATAGTAGTGGTGGCATATTTTTCTGCAAGAGTGGACCAGCCAAACTGAATGAATACAGAGGAAACATTGCTCCAACCTTGTATTCCCAGCTGGTCCTCACTTACAGCCAGAAATGTTGTATTTTTTCTCCCTTGCAGTGATTTCGTTAACATTTTCTCTGCGCCACTTTGTTACATTTCTACCCTCTCTCTCTCTCTCTACCAAGGACAATATTGATATGCCATTGCACCTCCAATTCAGGGAGCTCACAGATTGGATTATGGACCATAATGAGCTAAGCCTCCCTCTATAGTTATGAGGGCAATGAAATCCGTTATCTGGGTTAAGCAACAGAAGGGAGAAAGAATCGACTTCCCTTGACAACCTCCACTTCTACTGCCCTCACTGCTCCGCATTAGATGACATTTGTTATGTTGGTGGTCCTTTTTGTTATTTATACAAATATAATAGTGTGAAAGAAGCATCACAGAAAATGACCACATAAACAAGTAAAATGCAAATAATGAGACATTGTAAAGTCTGTGCTGGGAGGCTTAAAGAAGATTTAGCTGTTTTAATTGGAACTTCCTTTTTCTGAAAACTTTGCCCTGTATAAAATAATCTTTCTTATAAAACATACTGTATGTAACGCTAATTGGTTGTCACAGCTGCAGCAAAGATACATTCTCTCAAAGATTGGTGTTTATACATTTTTATTTAAATCTTGATAACTGTTACAAATAGGGAAAACATACACTTTTGAGACATGAATTTGAATTAACAGAATAATATAATGCAATAAGTGTACAATATATATATAAAATTAATATGACTCACCTACATTTTTTTTTTTTTTACAGCTGATGGACAACCTCGATGGACAACCCAAAAACAGACAAAAGGCAGTAAAAGATAATCAGATGAGTCAGAAATATGACTGATTCCAAACATAAAAAGAACATGTTACATGTAATTTGTTTAATTTGTGTTGGGGTAGGCTACGTGGACAACTATTTATTGAGCAAGAGTAGTGATATCCTGGAGTCTCTTAATGCTAAGTCAAGCCAACTGTCTTCTGTCTGTAGCTTCATATTTAACGGACAGAGTGGTATCGACCTTCTCATCTAACTCTCAAACAATTTATCTCCTGCTGTTCCTTTAAGTATCCACACCACTTCATTATAAGTAGTCATTTTGCATTTAAATTGAAGGAAAAGTGTTAAAGCATTTGCATTTTAATGTAATCAAAAATAAAAGTGCCGCTGTGAGGAATGCTTCCTGTCTTTGCTGAGGCTCACACCTGCAGCTTATAAGTGTAGAAAATCACATCCTTCATCCTGGTCTATCTATATTTTTAACAAGTGCACAACACTGTTTATCTAATTAGCTCATCATATGTTTCATCAATATGACCAAATATTTAAATATATACCAAACATTGTGTCAAATTATGGTGTATTCTGGAAATTATAAGGTGAAATAGGCTATAATTACATTGAATAATTTAAGTGATATGCGCACACATACCAATCATAGGTCAAAACATTGCTAAATTTGGCTGAATTGTAAAAGCCACAAGTGACACCAAATTAAGAGCCGTTTGGGAGCCTCTCGTTGCTGAGCTGAGCTAAATGCTTTTCTTTTAGAGTTGTGTGAATACAGTATATCTTTAAAGCAAAAATATTAAAAATAGGGCTGTCAATCAACTAAAAAAATATAATAAAATTGCGATTAATCGCATCATTGTCCATAGTTAATCGTGATTAATGGCAAATTAATCACACATCATTTATCTGTTCAAAATGCCCCTTAAAGGGAGATTCGTCAAGTACTTAATACTCTTATCAACATGGGAGTGGGCAAATATGCTGCTTTATGAAAATGTATGTATATATGTATTATTGGAAATCAATAAACAACACAAAACAATGAAAAATATTGTCCATAAACCCTCACAGGTACTGAATTTAGCATAAAAAAATATGCTCAAATTATAACATGGCAAACTGCAGCCCAACAGGCAACAACAGCTGTCAGTGTGTCAGTGTGCTGACTTGACTATGACTTGCCCCAAACTGCATGTGATTATCATAAAGTGGGCATGTCTGTAAAGGGGAGACTCGTGGGTACCCATAGAACCCATTTTAATTCATATATCTTGAGGTCAGAGGTCAAGGGGTCCCTTTGAAAATGGCCATGCCAAATATTTCTCGCCAAAATTTAGCCTAATAGCCTCCTTTTCAACGTTGTATCAATGGATTCCTTAGTTTCCTAGTTTCATATAATACCAGTATCTTCACTTCGCTTTAAAACTGAGCCCACTACAACCTAAAAATCGCAAGTTGCGTTAATGTGTTAAAGAAATTAGTGGCGTTAAAATGGATTTGCGTTAAAGTGGCGACTATAATCAATATTTATCACGATAACAATGTATCACATGAGTGTGTCAATGTGAAAGTGGTCGCTCATAGAGATGAACCGCTAATTATCACCCTTAAGTAATCTGAATCTCAACTTTTAATAGTGTCTAGACAAGATGCGTTCAGGCACAGCATCGAGTGTGGGTCACCTGCGAATTGGCAGCGCTCAAAGCACAGCACAAAATACACAAAACCTTGCAGCCCATCCTCAAAACGGAAGAAAATAAAATGTGCTCTTTGTAGAAATTTGTTCCTTCAGACTGACGACCGAAAAACGGACTGAAACGCCTCCTGTGTTGCCACCGTGGAGCTTCATTAAGGGTTCAGCTCATTGTTTAGCTGCCTGGCCTTGAACCTAGCGTCATTTTCAGAACACTAGCCTACAGTTAGCTACTAGCTAGCCGCTAAAGTGCCAGATATTTCCCTCTGGAGTTGGTAGAGACCAAAAACAGAGCTAAAATGAGAGTTAATATTGGACTTTTCTCTATAACTGCTGAATATGTAGCTAAGTAAGCAGCTGCTGAAAGTTGAAAGCCATATCAACTTAATAGATGGTGATATATGTCAATGCTGTGTTCACAGCCACAATGTGTTATTGCAGGTTCGAGCTGTAAAACCACTCCTGTTTGCTACATTGTTATTAGCTCATTTGCTAACTCTACTCCTATAGCATCTCACGAGAAAGCTAGCCCGCTAACTATCCCACAATGTCACTTTCAGGACGGCTTTGTGAAGGAATAATTGTGTCACACTGTCTCAAAGATGTGCTTCAAGTTTGGTTTTCCTGTCTTAGCTGAGGGACTATACTACGTTGACTCTTCCCAAACACATCCCAGGCTAAGGTAAGTGCTTGATGCTTGTGCTACTACATGTTGAGCCAAAGTGTTTCTGTTTAGTCCAGCCCAGCAACACTGCTAACATGCAGTGATATGTTTTTTTTTCGCTGTTTGCAAATTCTTGCTAGATTGCTTCTATCTATGTGCAATTGTGAACAATTTCCTTCAATTGGCTGAACATTTTCTTTGGTTTCTTTTTGTTTGGCATGTGTATAATGAAGTGTCATGCTGTTGTTGTATGAGGAGATGAAGAATAACATGGGTAGGTTGTGCAAGTTGTTACCTATTGCCTCATTGTACACCTGGCTTCCTAATAGAGGCTACAGATTGTGTTGCTGTAGGGATGTAAACATGTTTGTTGCCTTGCACACAGCCTCTTCACATAATTATTTCCCTGTAATATTGGTTTCATTCGAAGCTTTTGGAACACAGAGCATGGGTTGTCGTACTGTTGGTCATGCCGCTTATCAATGCCACATACTCTTTCGTAGAAGAAATAGTTTCTTCCCTTCTGTGAATTCGTATATGCTCAAGATAACAGTTCTGCTGCAAAGTTGAAGTGTTGGGTGTTCAGACTGAAAACAGCATGTTGCTGCAGCAGGTAGCTGCGAGATGATGAAATATGATCCAGGAAGGTTGGTCTGAGTAATAGATTTGTGAGGCTTACCAGACGCCAAAACACCGCACAGCAGTTTATAGCACTATGAGGAAAGATTTTATAACTCTGAAAAATCATCATGGTGATAATCGTTCTATCCCTTCTGTTGCTGACTGCATGGTAAACAGAAGAATTACCCAATTCAGATTACAAGGATATTCACCAGGAATGTAGCTTGCATGTATTTAATTGGCTAACACAGTGAGCTGCCAGATGACGCCAGGTTGAACTTGTTTTGCCAGGCGACACTATGTTTTTCTGCTGGAGCCCTTTGCATCGGCACTCCGCTGTGTCAATGCAGTGGTCTCATTGAAAGAAATAATAGGGCTGTGTTTTCTGTGCAGTGCTGACACGACGGGGTTTAGAAAGGCTGCTGCTATTCTTTTCGCTTGTTTCCTATTTGCTTACATCAAACTAGGTCTCTAGTAGAGGGTAACATTGTACATTGGCTTTAAACATCATTGCTGTTTTGCACACAACACATTCACATAGTTATTTCCCTGTAATATCGGCTCCGTGGGAAGCTCATTGGGGATTTTGTCACACATAGGGTAGGTAGTCAGTAACATTTTCTCCACATGTGCTAAATTGAGCAAAGCATTATTAGCAGGGCTGTCAAGTTCACACGATAATAATGTGTTGTTTGGTTTTAATGCCACTAATTTCTTTAATAAATTACTGCAACTTGTGTTTTTTTAGGTTGTAGCAGGCTCAGTTTTAAAGTTAAAGTGAAGATACTGGTATCATGAAAGTAGAAAACATAATGAATCCACTGATACCAACCATGTCATACCAGATTATCACAAAGGAGGCTAAATAACGCTCCAAATTTACGCTAAATTTTGGCTAGGAAAAACTGTCAGGGCCATTATAAAAAGGGGTCACTTGACCTCTGACCTCAAGATATGTGAATGAAAATGGGTTCTATGGGTACCCACGAGTCTCCCCTTTACAGACATGCCCACTTTATGATAATCACATGTAGTTTGGGGCAAGTCATAGTCAAGTCAGCAAACTGACACACCGACAGCTGTTGTTGCCTGTTGGGCTGCAGTTTGCCATGTTATGATTTGAGCATATTTTTGTATGCTAAATCCAGTACCTGTGAGGGTTTCTGGACAATATGTGTCATTGTTTTGTGTTGTTCATTTTTTTCCAATAATAAATACATACATTTGCATAAAGCAAGCATATTTGCCCACTCTCATGTTGATAAGAATATTAAATACTTGAGAAACAAGTACATTTTGAACTGATAAAAAATGTGTGATTAATTTGCAATCAACCGTGATTAACTATGGACCATCATGCGATTAATCGCAATTTTTCGAGCAATTTCTAGCAAAATAGTTTAATTAAACTCAAAGAATAGGTTTATTCAATGGCTACAAGACAATCTGCACACATTGCTTATGATAGCTGACTTTGGGCTCAGTATCTAATGCATTTTTTGGTGGAAAGGTTAATTATCATCACTCCCCCCAATCTCCACTGTGGTGTATGTTTTTAGGGAGTGACGAGTTCAACTCTGCAACAAGGCTGTCTGAAATCTATTAGTTTTTCTTACAGGCATAATCTGTTGTAAACAAAATGACAGCTGTCCTACCAAAACACAAGGTTGGAACCCGATACGCTGCACAAATTGATTGACATGCCTTTTAATACACAGACCGCAGACAAGTTTCTAATATTTGCTGCTGTTTGTTTATGTCAGTGAATTCCATATCAGTTCAGCTTTGCTAATTGTGCAAATTCATTTTGAAAGGCACAGTCTGAGATATACTTTCATCTGTGACAAGTGAAGTGCTTCTGTATAATGATAATATGTGTATATCTCAGCTCCTCATAGAGCAAATGCACAAAAGTATAGCATCAAAAGCTGAGCTCAATAAATCAATTCCAACTGAGGCGTCTAGACGGCGTTGTTGTTTTGAGCAAAAGGCGACAGCATTTTAATTAATCACTCACATAGTGATGCTGCAGAGTAAATACTCCAGATAACAGGAACTCAGAGGGGGGGAGAGAAGAGCACCCTGGCACATAAACAGAGTACAATTATGGCCCTTAGCAAGAGCACTTGATTAAGCTGTTTTAGTACCCTTTACTCACTGGGTACTAAACATCTGACTCATAATGCATCAGCTATATCAGAAGATTGCTCTTGCTATGATCTTGCATGAATATTCACACACTAATTAAAGGAATGGAATGATGAAGTGGATGGGGACAGGAATCAGTGACACAAACAGCTCAGCTACTCGATGACAAATATGAGGGCAGTGAATTGAAAATAATAGAATTATTATGTCACTTGTGTCACATTTTTGGATCTTTTGAGGTGAATCTTGTAATCCATCCGTTTAACATATTGAGACTTCTCCTCCTAAGAAGCAGATGCCCAAAAACAACATATACAAGTGACTAAGTACTAGTGTAACCATTGGAGTTATGTCTCTTGTCCGTCAGGAGCAAAGGAGTAAATAGTGTGGCATTGTTATAGAGCCATAAAGTCTGTAGAGGAAGAAGGTTAGGGTGGTTGGATTGGAACCTATCCAAGTTGTTTTTGTGCCTAAACTTAACCAAACCTGTGTTGAACATCCTAAATATACTCATACCATTAGGGCACTACTCATAAGTGCCATGACCAAGGTGTGTTTTCTGCTTAATATGTACGAAATGCCAGTATCCTGCTGAGGTAGCCGATACAGTACAGTAGGGCTACACAATTTATCGTATATTAATCGCGATCATGATTTTGGGTTCCCACAATTAAATGAACATGCATTAACTGCGATATTGACGTTTAATATGCGTGCTCCCCTCATAGAAAACTCTGCTGCATTAATCAAGTGGTTCTTAAACTAACAGCTAGAGATGCACTGTCAATCAGCAACCGATTGAAGCTGGCCAGTTTTCAGCAGTCTCATATGCTCATATATATCAGTTTTTTGCAGGCCAGACACACATGTGCAGCCGCCACATGATGGGTTTTATGTCGGCACACAGTGGCACAGTCAGTAACGTCACACACAACATGTCGTCAGTGTGGAAGTTCTTCAGTGTGAGTGAAGAAGACATAAAGCTGTAATTTGTCACAACTGTAAGTTCAAAATAAACCGTGGAGGAACAACCTTAAAACAACCATGGAACATAAGGACTTGACATGGGCCACCCACACCACCGCTGTAGTCAGGAAGGCCCAGCAGAGACTGTACGCTCTGAGGCGACTCAAGACTTTCAGACTGAAACCACAAATCCTCAGGGACTTCTACCGGGGCACCATAGAGAGCCTCCTG
>CAKAOI010044930.1:0-13075 GCA_916701655.1 Sebastiscus albofasciatus | reverse complement strand
AGAGAGAGGAGAGACAGAGAGGAGAGAGAGATGGAGAGAGAGAGAGGAGAGAGAGAGAGAGAGAGATGATGGAGAGAGAGGAGGAGATAGGGGAGGGAGGAGAGAGAGAGAAGAGAGAGAGATGATGGAGAGAGAGAGAGAGAGAGCGAGAAAGAGAGAGAGAGAGATAAAGTCTCAGTAGTAACAGTGTCGACCATCAGAGGAATCATCTCCTCAACAATGAAACCTCTTAAAGCTTCATAATGTAATTATCATATTAACTCCACCGTTACATAAATCTGTATGTTATTATGACTCAACAGCTGATATGTAGAGTGATATGTAGTATTTTGGGTTCCTACTAGAACATGATGACATGTTTTAATATTCAAAAAAACACTGTTCTGATTGGTCAACTGAACCAAACTCTTCGGACTCTGCTCCAGCTCCGCTCTAACTAGCTTTGTTTGAGGGCGTGCCAAACTAGACCGAGCTATTACGCAAATGTGTTACTTGGTGATATCACCGCGTTACAGAAGAAAAGGTGTTTCAGTTCAGGAGCAGTGTTTCTGAGTTCCCTATTAAGAAAGTTACCTTCTGGGGCTTTTATTTTGAAAAACTAGGTGAATCCCTAGTTTCCTGAATCTTACAAAGCTCCAAATAAAGTTAAATATTTCAAAAAGTACAATTGGGATGAATGAAATAATTGAATAATAGCCAGAATCTATGGAAGATGTAGAACATTTTACAGTTCAAATGGAGTTTCTAGGTGAAAGTATGAATGAGCAGTGAAGAGTTGAAAATGCTTGAAAATGTTTAAATTCTGAACATTTCTTCCATTCATTTCAATGGGGAATTTTTGATGAATTATGGTTAATAATTCAGAAAATATGAAAGTTACGAATGAGAAAAGTAATAGCCATCATGTCCTAATTGAGCTGCACATTTTGATGTTTGAATGGAGTTTCTATGTTGAAAAATGTGGAAAGAGTAGCGTCCAGCATTCACACCAATAATAATAACAAAGTGGACTTATATAGCGCCTTTCAAGAAAATCACACTAAAATCATACTAATCAATAAAACAGAGGAGAAAACAGTGGCCAGATAATTAAAGAGTGATGTGTAGGATGAGTTAGAGGTCAGAGGTCTTGATGAACAGGTGGTGCTGGAGGTGTGCAGGGATGAAGCATTTCTGATATCAGGAGTAGTTTCCGGGATGGAGTGTCGGGGCGGAGAAGGTGGGTTAGGTACTGGAGGGCATGGAGAGATTTGTATGTGAGAAGGAGTTTATAGTTGATGCGGGACTTGATTGGAAGCCAGTGAAGAGTGTTGGGGTGATGTGCTGCCGGGGTCTAGTGCGGGTCAGAACCGGCTGCTGAGTTCTGGACGTAATGGAGCCGGTCCACCCCAGACAGGACTCCATTACAGTAGTCCAGACGGGAGGTGATGAAGGCGTGGATGAGGGTCTCTGCCACAGAGTCGGAGAGTGATGGCCGGAGGCGGGAAATGTTTTTGAGGTGGTAGAAGGCGGATTCAGGGACGGATTTGATGTGTGACTGAAATGAGAGGGTGGAGTCCAGGATGACGCCTATAGGTTGCGGACAACGGAGGAAGGGTAGATGGAGCTGCCATCCGCGTCTAGGAGGAGATCTCCAACCCAAACCACCATCTGTTTCTAAACCTAACCAAGTAGTTTGTTGTCTAAACACTGCCGGAGCTCTCACAGGTGTTCTGACCTAAACGCTGCCGGAGCTCTCACAGGTGTACTGACCTAAACACTGCAGGAGCTCTCACAGGTGTTCTGACCTAAACGCTGCCGGAGCTCTCACAGGTGTACTGACCTAAACACTGCCAGAGCTCTCACAGGTGTACTGACCTAAACCCTGCAGGAGCTCTCACAGGTGTTCTGACCTAAACGCTGCAGGAGCTCTCACAGGTGTACTGACCTAAACGCTGCAGGAGCTCTCACAGGTGTACTGACCTAAACACTGCCGGAGCTCTCACAGGTGTACTGACCTAAATCCTGCAGGAGCTCTCACAGGTGTTCTGACCTAAACGCTGCAGGAGCTCTCACAGGTGTACTGACCTAAACGCTGCAGGAGCTCTCACAGGTGTTCTGACCTAAACCCTGCAGAGGTGTGTTCTGATCGCTTCTGTTGCTAAACATTTGTAGGACAACGAGAAATAACTTTTGGTACGATATCATCCGAACCGTTGTACGAGGATACGTTGCAGTTACATTCTCACATATCAATAATCTCAATGAGTTTCATGCAGTAAAGTGTTGATATATTGATTTTGTGACAAAAAGAACAGCGATATTGGATTGTTATCGGCAGATATCCTGATTTTCGGTAACAGAATGGGTATTAGGAGGTAAAACGTTCGATCAGCGCCTCTCTAGTGGTGGTGTGTTTCCTTTTAGTAAAACTACTTTATATATAAATGATTTCCTCCCTCTTGATGGTGCAGCCTGTAGTCGGCCTGACATTCAGTATGTGGGACACAAACCTGAAATGTCCTCATTTATTTTGGTTAAGAGTCCAGACTACAGGAGGAGACAATATGTCTGCCAGCAGCACAAACACACCTCTATATGGTACTCTATACAGTACAGGATACATTCATCATTCTGCGTCCGTCTGCATCAGGATGAGGGTCGACAAACAGGAGAACGTTTCCTGACTGAGTGGATTCAGTCGGCACTGAATGACACAGGAAGTAATTCCTCCTTCTTTTGTGTTTACAGGAACGCTGTCGATGGGAACAAGAAGCTGTATGCCATCTACGACACCAGGTAACCATCAGTATTATATCATATCATAACCAGTAGTGTTAAAGATCAGAGCCTACCTGCTGAGGAACTGGGAGGAGGCTGTTGGGAAGAGTCCAGCTGAAGCTCTCCGTCTGCGTCTCCTTGCAGTCATATTGAACTTCTTCCACTGTAGAGACACAGAGCTCAGAGAGACAAGCAGGAAACCTTCACAGGAACAACTGAGGAGTTTCACTCCAACATGTCATAGCAGGTGAACACAGGTGTAACTGATCTCATTAATGATGGTCCCATTAGTGTAACAGAGTCAGCAGCTCATTAACATAATGACTGTTATTAATGACACCTGTGTTCACCTGCAGAGGGTCGTACTGGAGGAGTCTTCTGACGGCCCAGAACATGTTGTAATATCAGAGTGAGACATTTACAACGTGTCTCTTTTCATTATGAAACAGGTTGAAGGTTGGCCCACACTAACAGATGTTTCAGATCTTACCAGATGTGTAAAATGTGAGAGAGCCCACACATAACCACATGTTGTGTTAGATTGAACAGTTTAGTTCCTGTAGTGTGATGAGAGAAACAGCAACACCACACCACAGGATATCCCATCGGAGATATTCAACATCTTCAGCGACTTCAGAGGGAGATGTAAAAAACACTCTTAACACACGTCACACCACAGGAACATCTGGAAAGACCATCTTTAGAATAGCCACGCCGCGGTAGTCAGTGTTACACGAATACATTACGTACCCAACGCCCCCCCACCGGCGTTTAGATTTTCTTTTACAGAAATAAAACCCATTAACTTCATTTTGGCGTGTTATTAACATAGTCGGAGGACGGACGCTACAAACTGACAGTGAATGCATCTGCTCTGTACAGGGTCTCAGCTCAGAGCAGCAGGAGTCCCATTTCACACTCAGGATGAGAGACAGTTGACAGACGAGACGATGGTGGAGGATTTGGTGTCAAAGCGAAAAGCAAAAGCGCCTATTTGTTAAAGGGCCTGTTAGTCAGAATCCTAATGTGTTGTTAACAGCTTCACCTGTGTCCGTTAAGTCAACTAAAGTCAGCGTCCTGTTGTTGGCGCTTGTGCTCGCTCTACATAGACATGAAGGAGCATCACTCAACACAGTGAGGAGACACAGGAGCGCACTTACACACCATGCTCCTTCTCTCTCTCTCTCTCCACCTCTCACGTGCATGCTGCTCACTCCACACTGCAGAAGAGTTAGTTTAGCTCTGAGAATATCTAGTGAATGTTCAGTGGACGTTTGGTCAGAAATAACTGCTGCAGCTCCTCCAGACCAACAGAGGTTTCCCGTGTCTTGTGAAGTGACGGGGCTCCGCGGAGAGAAACGTTATCGTCTCCGACCAAAACTCCGACGTCTCCCCCGTTCCCTCCGGAAAAGCCAACACTAGGATCAGCATTGATTCATGGAAAGACCTTGGTCTGGTCAGCTAACATTACTGCCAAGCAGCTGAAATCTAGAGTGATATTGTGCTTTTAGCTGACGTGTGTCTCCTCACTGTGTTGCGCGATGCTCCTTCATGTCTATGTAGAGCGAGCACAAGGCCAGCAACAGGATGCTGACTTTAGTTGACTTAACGGACACAGGTGAAGCTGTTAACAAGATATTTCTGATTGTCACTAACAGTCCCTTTAAAGGCTACATGCCTGTTATTTTAATGTTCAAATGTTTTAACAAAAGAGTGCATGTTGAATCACATAGGATTTATTGTTTTTTTTACCATGGCATCAAATTCGGTAACAAAAATGGTGTAAATTCACTGGTATTGGTATCGACTACTAGATTTATGGTACCTAACCCCCTCAGTGACCTCAGTGACCTCCTGCTCTGTCTCAGATGAAGTCTGTCTGAGTCTGTCACGTGGTCTTTAATGGCGTTACCAACCAGGACATCCTCGCGCGCACTGAGAGACTCATAATAACTCTGTGGAGTCTCTTGGTGGGTTTTACGCACGCGGCTCCCGGACCTGTGGATCAGAGTCCTCATCACCTGCAGCGCGTTCAGGCTCATTAAGACATCAGAGAGTTTCTCCTGGAGCTGCTACCGGGGGGCGGCCCTCTGAGGGCTCTGGTACCGGGCTCCGGGTCATGATGAACGCGCCTAATGGAGCAGGTTTACGCGCCGCCGCAGCGCCACCGGAGCTTCTTTAGACCGGGATGACCGGGACCACCGGGCTCTCTCACATCCTGTCCGTGCCGTTGGTCCTGGCGGTGATGTGCTGCGCTCAGAGGTGAGTCCGGTCCGGTCTGGTCCGGTGCTCCGGGTCTCCGTCCTCCTCCAGAACCAGAACCGTCTCATCCTGTTTGTGTTTCTGTGTTTCAGCGTCAACGAACCGGGCAACATGTCCTACGTTAAAGAAACAGTAGACAAACTACTGAAAGGATACGACATCAGACTGAGACCAGACTTTGGAGGTAATCACCATAAACTAATTATATTTAATACACTTTATTTTATTTTTTATTATATTTAATAACTTTATTTTTTATATTTAATTAACTTCCTTTTATTTGTATTATATTTAATAATTAACTTTATTTAACTTTTATTATAATATAATACAAATTAACTTTATAATTAACATAATTAACTTTATTTTATTTTGATTATATTGAATGAACTTTATTTTATTTTTATAATATTTAATTAACTTTATTTTATTTTTATTATATTTAATTAACTTTATTTTATTTTTATTATATTGAATGAACTTTATTTAATTTTTTATTTTATTTAATCAACTTCATTTAATTTTTTATTTTATTGAATAAACTTTATTTTATTTTTATTATATTTAATGAAGTTTATTTTATTTTTATTATATTTAATAATGAACTTTATTTGATGTGTTTAAAGGTGCCCCGGTGGCTGTCGGGATGAGTATAGACGTGGCCAGTATAGACATGGTGTCAGAAGTCAACATGGTGAGTTCACAGTTATAAGCTAGTCTTGGGTTGCCAGGTTGGGAAACTTCCTTTGGCTGGTGCAGTGGGCTCCTTCCAGACAAAGAACGTATATCGCCAAGAAGTGAAAGTCAAGTGTTCGTTTCATCACAACATCAGCAGAGCTACGCCTCCGCCATTTTGGACTGAAAGCAACGACCAGACGCCGGTAAAACGTCCATCCACAAAGAGCCGTACTAAAGTAAAACTACATTATTTCTATTCTATTGTCATATTCTACCTAAATGTGAAGCCAATGCTGAAGTTTCTTAAACCTGCGTTCTCTCTACCAGCCAGCAGGGGGCGACTCCTCTGGTTCTATAGGAGTCTATGAGAACATGAGCCTACTTCTCTCTTGATTTATCACCTCAGTAAACATTGTAAACATGAGTTTATGGTCTCAATCTCTAGTTTCAAGTCTTCTTCAATACAGCATGGTGTTCATTTAGTAAATGATGGTCCCATTTAGAGTCACATAGACCATAAAGCAGGGGATGCTTTAGGGCGGGGCTACCTGGTGATTGACAGGTCGCTACCACGGCGTTATCCGGTTTGTGAGTTGTTCGACTTTAACCCTTTCACTGTGTGTTTTCACTTCATCAAAGTTAATTATATCATTTTGGTCGCCTAAAAATATCTTATTCAGAATTTGGTTGTACTTAACTCCACCCTCTTGTGTCACGTCTTTTGACGTCATATCTGTTCCGTATCCGTCAACCAAAACAAACCGCAGGGAAACGTCTTTATTCTTTGATTTTGGGTTGCTGGATAAATGACAATGATCCCGATATAAATATATTTGACTTCATCTCTGACTACATACATGCTGAAAATCAAACATTTTACTGGATTCATTGAGTGATTTTTAGTAAAAGTCCCTAGAAGTGTGTGATTCATCTTTAGAGAACAAACAGAGAATATTCTACACATCATCCTGCATAGCTCCGGTCTGTAAACAGGAAGCAGTTTGTGTTGTTGTCAGAGCGGTTTGGTCGTCGGCGGTATCAGACTACAGCTGTAGGTTTCACATCGTGGTTCAGTGGCGGCGCGACTCTGACGCTCTAATGGTCCCGTTACACGATGAGGTCACGGAGTTCAGCGCCGCGTGTCTTCTCCTCTCAAACATAACGAAGCATCCAGACCTTGAGAAGTGTGAGTCAGAGTGTTGTGGTTGGCTCACCACGGCTGCACACATTAATGTCTTATTCCATCCGTCACCGGTCTGAAGTGCTGACTGAGCCCGATGATGCTTCCGTCACACGAAACAGCCGCTGGCGTGCTGTCCTGGCGAGGACGTGTGATGATGAAATGGACCCGTGGTGCGTCTGAATTCATCTCTACAGCAGCTAACACTCGCTGCCGGTGACAGCTGAGGTTCACATTCACTAAACGAGTATGAGGGTTGAGTGGATCTAGTCCGTCATGTTGAATAGCAGAAACACACATCAAGTTGATTTTACTATTACAGATAATGACATCAGTTTGTTCTGTTACTTCTCTTCATTTTCTGTACAATTAATGTTGGATTTGCATTTCATATGAAGTTAGTAAAACGAATGCAGGAGAGTTGAATGGAGGTGCGAAGGAAGAGTTGTGAAGCGATTTGCATTGAAATCTGTTCTCCTTTTAGAAGTCATAAATCAGTCAAATGTGAACACAGAGACTTGACACATATATTTTTAGATTCATTGTGACTTACACTTTCCAAATATATTATTATCTCTGTTTCCCATTGCCTACATGTTCGCATAAATGTTCTTAGAAATCATAGAAAAAAGGACACACCGTTTAATTCAGAACTTGCCTGAGAATTGTGACGTTTTTTAAGTTTTCTTCAGTATCAGATTACTCCAGTGATATCTGTCTGTACATCTATGGGGACACTGCAAACAGGAGCTGATAACAGCTCATTCTGCATGCTATTAAATGGGGACAGTTGTCTCAGTTTTGTCTGAGCGGGGTCTACAGTGTTAGACTTTAAAAACACCTGAAATACAGTAATTGACTCGACGTACAGTATATGAGGAATGTTCTTTGTTAGCCAGCTACGCTGTTCTAATACTGGACCAACCTAATAATCTACGCAACTGTTATCATGGACATAAGTACAGAGTTAATCTTCTTAACTCAGACAATTTATATATATAAATATATATATTAGGACTGACAATCAATTAAAATATTAAATCGCGATTAATTTCAAATGAATCACACATTTTTAATCTGTTCCAAATGAACCTTAAAGGGAGATTTGTCAAGTATTTAATACTCTTATCAACATGGGAGTGGACAAATATTGGTTGGCACCAAGGATTCTTTAGTTTTTTTCGGATTTTTTTTCGGATTTTTTTTTCAACTTTTTTTTTTCGGATTTTTTTTTCAACTTTTTTTTCCGACATTTTTCCGACTTTGTTCTTGACTTTTTTTAGAACATTTTTCTGACTTTTTTTCGAAACTTTTTCGAAACTTTTTCTGACTTTTTTTCCGACATTTTTTCTAACATTTTTTGGACATTTTTCCTGACATTTTTCCTGACATTTTTTTCTAACTTTTTTTCGTCATTTTTTAGAACATTTTTCGGACTTTCTTTCCGGACATTTTCTGGACATCTTTCGGACTTTCTTTTTTTTTTTTTTACTTTTTTTCCGACATTTTTCCGGCTTTTTATTGGACAAAAACCCCTCACACATTCACATATCTGGAGATCAGATATTTGAAAATGGACATGACAGTTTGGAGCGATATTTAACCTCCTTCACGACCAGCTAGTCTGACCTGGTTGGTACTAATGGATTCATCAGGTTTTATAGTTTACTATGATACTAGTATCTTCACTCTAACTTTAAAACTGAGCCGCTACAACCTAAAGAAGTTGCATTAACGTGTTAAAAAAATGATTGGCATTAAAGCACATTTGCGTTATTATTGCGTTAACTTTGACATCACTAATTGCAGTAACAGAGACTTACACATATGTGTTTCTATCTCATTAGTGCTGTAAATCTATAATCAGTTAACTAAATTTCAGCTTTTAATGGATCAAACCTAATTTCCGTTGTAGCTTTTAACTGTAGAGTGGTTTTCTGTGTAGTAGACGTACTATATGACTATCACATCAGACTGTCTGTGTTAATGGTTCATGCAGACGGGACAGAGGAAGATATACATCTATAAATTAAACCCTCCCAGTGGCTCTAGAGCCGAACATTATTTACTCATCATACAGATGATAGGAGGATGATAGTTCAGCAAATAGTAGCCTATATTATTTATGTTTTACCTCTATGAAGACAGAAAGGTCATTAACATGGTTTGACTGGAGTAATAGGTACATTAAGTAAATGTTTGTTCCTACCTTAATGCATGTTTTGGGCCATAAGTTTCACCAAAAACCTCACAGACGTGTTGATTAGTTGTGTTGCTGATCTGGAGCTTCCATACTTCACACCTTCGAAATTATAATAAATTACATTTTGTAACATTTCGTAAAATCTTTCTAGGCAAATATAAATTGTACATGTATATAATCCATCATAAATCTTAAATCTAATTACTCGCATGAAATATTTCCTCATTTTCAGATATTGTAGTCCTGTTAATCTGAAAAGGAAAATAAGAAAAACATCCACAAACACAATTTGTTATTTGTTTTTTTACTTACTAATAAGTTATAAATATCAAGTAAGGTTATAAAGATGAGCAGAATGCATTGGTTTGACTATTAGGAGATGGTTTACTGTACCTATTGTAACCTACTCTTGGCTTCCTGTTTCTGTTTCATGGCTCCAATCAGCTGTAGACCTTTGAGATCTTCTCTGAACAATTTAATAAACGTCTGTAGCCTCACGCAGCCGGACTTCACCCAGTAGAGACATGTCCCGACCAACCACTGAAGCACGGAGAGAGTTTAGATGATGACATTCTTGAATTCTTATGAACAAATACTTCAGCTAATTGAAGCATGATTCTGCATGGAGTATTTATTAGTCTCAACTGTATTCATAAAGCCATTGTGGTGAATAGTTGGTGGTAGAGATGTGAGATTAGGAGAACAGCTGGCTCGTCCTTCCTGTTTGAAATGTGAAGCGAACAGTGATGACGGCCCAGTGAGCGGCGTGTTCAGTGTTCAGTCACATCGCTGAAGGATTCATATGGACGTCTGAGTGACGATGACAACTGTCAGTCATCTGTTTTACAGCTTCATTGAAAAGACATCTGTCCTGAGCAACAACTGAGCCTCGTCATATACAGTAGCACACTGAGAGAAAAGGAAACTAAACTGAACACAGTGTATTCTGTCTAAATATAGTATTAAAGAACCTTCCATTAATGCTGAACATAAACTACTCGGGCTGTTCTCCTACACCGTTAGTAGCTATACCTACTAATTCCTATATATCCCATGTAATCCAATCGTATGTAATCCATATAATTGTGAGCCAGGACGTATAAAGAGTGATGTATAAAGTCTGTGTGGGGAGGAGGTCGGGGTGGATGGGTGGGTCTAAAAAAGCCAGACTTTCACCAGGAGACCTATATTGGTGCCCCGTGTGAGGCCAGAAGTCAACGTTGATTTATTTGTCACGTAACTTCTGTACTTAAATTTCAGCACTTCTGGCGTTATTCTGGCGAATTCGACCATCGTAATAAAGAGCAGAATGGACAATTCTCCCAGTATTTGTTTTTCTCTCCACCCCAACAACACTTAAGTCAAAGATGACGCAGCGTAGTGTACCACGAACCTGCAGCTGCACTTTAAGCACCACGGCGAAACAACAGAACTGGAAAATCCTCCTGCTTCCCTGAAGTCACTTGTTTGGCGACATTTTGCCTTCCCCGTGAGTTAAACATTGAACATGTCGTTGGCAGAAAAACTACAGTTTGTTGGCTGCAGAAGATTTAGAGAATGCAGCAACCAAAGACAGTAGCACTCAGCGAACTGTTTGGCGATTTCAGCTACGGTTACACTATCTTCACTTAAAATCGATTGTGTGTCTAGCAAGGATGCACCGATACCAGTATCGGGTATTGGGTCTGATACTGTGCCCATGTACTCGTACTTGCAAAACGGCTCCGATACAACGGTACCGATACCACTTTACGGCAGCATGACGTTAACCTCTTGTCAGCATCTTTCAGGTCCTATCGCACGCGCTCACACTCCACCTCCCCGACGGTGCGGGCGAGACTGGCCAGTGGTGCACCCGACCCCGCTGGGCTGGGATCCCACCTTAGCCGGCGTGCGCCGGCCCTCACTTTCATTGCGACACGGGGTTTTGCTTGCGCCCTCTGACTCGCGCGTGCGTTAGACTCCTTGGTCCGTGTTTCAAGACGGGTCGGGTGGGTTGCCGACATCGCCGCAGACCCCTGGCACCTTTAACGTGGGTCGAGCCCAGCCCTGGGGGCACGACGCGGTTGGGGCGCACTGAGGACAGTCCGCCCCGGTCGACGGTCGCACCGAGAGCAGGGGGCCCCATCCCTCCCTGGTGGGGAGAGAGGGCGTAGCTAGCCCTTTGTCCACGGTGCACGGTGCACCCTTTGTCCTGGCAGGGAGCATTGTAAAGCTGCGGCCGCGACCCACCTTCACCCCGAGCCTTTCCAAGCTGACGTAGAGCCGGTGGCAGCGCACCGCCTTGTATGCGGGACTCCCCAGCCTGCCGTGTGTCGCTCACACCCTCCAGCTGGCTGTTAACGAGGGTCTTTTGGCACAGAGAAGTACTCGTATCGGTACTCGGTAACGGAGAGTACCCAAATGTAAGTACTTGTACATCCCTAGTGTCTAGTCTACATTGTTTTGTACGGTAAATCGGGGTTTATGCTTGCCGTAGTGTAAAGCATGTAGGCGCCGACAGACCTCCTGATGCATTCAGGTGTGCCTGAGAAACTAGCTGTTGTTGTAACGTTCCCTGCTTCCATCGAGTGGATAGTAGATGTAGTCCATAGTCGGACAATGGCATGTTTAACTCGAAAATCTAATCGCATTGTGACTCCCCTATTTGTTACGTAACTTCCGTACTAAAGTACCGTTACTTCCGTAGTTATTTGAACCCAAACGTTGACTTATTTGTCACGTAACTTCTATACTTAAGTGACGCCACTTCTGTGTTTGTTTTAACCCAAACCGTCATCTTTTCCTAAACCTAACCAAGTAGTTTTGTCGCCTAAACACTGCAGGAGCACTGATCACTCGTGTTGCTGGACATTTGTAGGAAAATGCACAAAAAATATCATATGAACCGATGTATGAACTACTCGCAGAACTTCTCTACATAGATGCTGAATCCTTTAGGATCAGCCTCACTTAAAGGAGCAGTGTGGAGGATTTAGTCACATCTAGTGGTGAAGTTGCAGGATGCAACCAACTGAATCTGCTCACTCCTCCCTTTACAAGCCTGTAGAGACATAAAAACCGTAAAAACATTTGTTTGAGTTTGGTTTGTCCCTTCTGGGCTACTGTAGAAACCAATAAATATGTCAATAAATCCTCCTAAATCCAACACACTGCTCCTTTAAATGCCTCTTGCTCACCTTTGAGCTGCTGATTGGTTGCTTGCTGGTGTCTCTGTGCAGATGCGTGACTGTGTGTGTGTTATTTTCAGTAACTTTTAATCTGTTAATAGGATAGGAGACTATAGTTAGTAAATCAGTAGTTGGAGCTCAGTTTAGAGAAGTGGAGAACAGGCAGAAGGTCTGCAGCAGTTCATGTCCTGTCTCTTCTCATTATCCCGTTAGCACCGAGACTCTCTGTCCTCACGCCGTCCAGAGCAGCGGGAGAGTCAAGTCTTTCACTTTACACTGTTTCTAAATTACTAGATTTCTTTTCTGCAATTTCTAGTTGCTCATTTGCCGCCATAAACATCGATATTATCTGCAATAAGCAGCTTTGACTTTTGCAGCTGCTGCTGATGTTTGCACACTCATTAGTTGTATTTGATCATTATTGTATTCTACTCATATTAATTATATTTTAATACTTATGTTGCTCAGATTCTGCACTTTTTATTGCTGATATTTATTACTAATCTTTTAACTCATTCGTGCCTTAATTATTCCATGTAAATATGTGAGTAGTCTTTTAATACAATGCACCATTTGAGAGCAGCGTTCGTTAGATTTACATGCGGTTGGCACCAATGGATTCTTTAGGTTTTTTCGGATATTTTTTTCCGACATTTTTTTGGACTTTTTTTTTAACATTTTTTGGACTGTTTTCCTGCCATTTTTTCGAAAATTTTTCCAACTTTTTTCCGACATTTTTTTTTTTTACATTTTTCTGACTTTTTTTTCCGACATTTCTTTTTAACATTTTTAGGACTTTTTTTTCCGACTTTTTTTTTTTTA
>CAKAOI010044929.1:0-16940 GCA_916701655.1 Sebastiscus albofasciatus | reverse complement strand
AGTATAGTATGAGGTTGTACTACTAGTATAGTATGAGGTAGTACTACTAGTATAGTATGAGGTTGTACTACTAGTATAGTATGAGGTTGTACTACTAGCATAGTATGAGGTTGTACTACTAGCATAGTATGAGGTTGTACTACTAGTATAGTATGAGGTTGTACTACTAGTATAGTATGAGGTAGTACTACTAGTATAGTTTGAGGTAGTACTACTAGTATAGTATGAGGTTGTACTACTAGCATAGTATGAGGTTTAGACGGGTATATCTGAGTTCAGGTGTCCTTAATTAACGTCGGCCTGTTTCTCGCTCACTTCCTGTGCCGAGATGTTCCCCAGCTGGTCCTGAATCCGAACATCTCCGTGAGTCCCAGACTCTCTCCTCTCTGACAACAACCTCAGCGCTGCTCGCCAGGAGGGCTGACATGTTGTTTTCCCTGAGACGAGGGTATCATTCCACCCACCCACCCACTCAGCCGGTCCGTCGCCGCCCCGCCAGGCCAGCGGTCTGTCTCGCACATCGCCTCCTCTTCGCCCATCCATCCATCCGGCCCCGTCTCCGCTGCCACGAAGCAATACAGCAGAGACCGTTATGCAAACAGGTTTCTGGTGCCTGTTTGCCTCTGAATCATCCACGGCTGAAGGCCTGATCGTCCCTATTTTCCTAAAATAAACATGACATTACATATATCACCGCTGTGCCTCCGAAACCAGAAGAACAACAGGGACGCTTTAAGTTTCATTCTGCAGGAGTTTAAGGTCATTTTAGTGATGCTGCTTTACATTCTCAGAGCAACAAAACCCCTTCGTTATACACCTTTAAAGCCGCTTTGTGTTTCATGTGGGGATTAAAGTAAAATGTGCACAGAGAGAAAGACTTTAAGAGGTAAAAATGTGATCTTTAACAGACTCACAAAAGAGTTTTAATAACTTGCTTTATGTATTTAAGTGGGATGTCGTCTGATCTTCTGCAAATTCAGATAAGCATTTGGCCTTAAATAATAAGATTTACAGGCGTGAGAGTACAGATTATGGTATAAATATGACATTTAAAAGCCTTTTCTAGGAGAGAGCACAGATAATTCATCTTTCATTTTGCTTTTGAGTTAAAAAAAAATGAATATTTCATATTTAAATTAGTGGAAATGTGAATGAATTAGTTACTTTCAGGTGTAAAAACAACTAGATTTGGGTGATGCTCCAACATCAACAGGAGAAGAAGACTAAGGCGCATTAACTTAGTTTTTGTTTCTTTGTTTTTCTTCTTTTAATTGTTTATTTTATTTGTCTTGAACATGTTTTTCTTGTGATTTTTCTTGTATTATATGTTATGTTTTTTTGTGTGTTGACCTCAGGAAGAGTAGCTGTTACCCTGGTGGCAGCTAATTAAAGTAAAGAATAAAGAATAACTTATAGAAGTGGACTGCGTACTAAAAGTAATCCGTAAAAGTGAGCGTCATATTTTCCCTTAAATTTAAAGAATTCATAAAATTAAAAAATCTGAATCTATATTTAAGGTATGTGTTTAGTCCGATTAATAGAAGTGTGTTGAGATTCCACCTAAATACTTTCAGTCTAACAAGTTAATTCATTTAATCTTCCACCTTTGTCAGTATTACAGTTTATCGTCCAGCTTTTCAGCTTTTCTGTGGGGTTATGTAGTTCAGCTTTCAGCTCTGCCAGTTTTACAATTCACTTTTTCAGAAGTGCAATGCATTTGACTTTAAGATTTCTGTATGATTTTTTTATTGATTTGATTTTTAATTGTATTAATATGCCAAACGGGCTTACAAGACACCAGAAAATAAAGAAAAGACAAAGACAGAAAACAGAGCAGCAGCATAAATTATTAATAAAACTAAACAAATAAACCATCCTGATGTTTTCTACAAGCTTAAGAAACTAAAGTAGTCAATTTATAATAAGCATTAAAATTTCCGTTCCATTCTGTCATCCGAGCACCGAAACATGTCAAGACATTTCATTTAAAATAGAAGTTCTGAACTCATCATAGTTTGGAGAATACAGATCTTCTCCTAACTCGCACACTTCACACAACCTGTTGTCCTCCTGGGTGTTTTTAAATCTGTATTTTCAGCAATTCATTTCAGCATTCACACGCATTTTCTGCAGGAAATGCATGTTCTCGTTAGGAATTAATTCAACACCGGGTGGAAAGAAATAGGAATGGGAGAATAAACTGCATAAAAATCAACAGGTGTCTGTGAATATTTAGTTATTATGTTTGAAGATGCTGCTTTTCTTGCTCGTTTCCAGCGACCGGACGTCGGAGATGTGATCGTGATCTGATTTCCTGCAACACGTGATCTGATTTCCGTGTCTCTAAAAGTTCAACCACCTACTCGTCTCCATAAAGTCGCAGTCTTACCTCCGTCCTCACGAGGAGACGTCACACTTCCTGCTTCGTGCACAATCTGAATTATTATTTTAATCACGGCCGTGCTCGCCTTCATAACGTGTCTGCTGTCACCTTAAGTAACGACCTACAATGAAAGGTGCTATTAAAGCCATTTATTACGCCGCCGCTGCTAACTTCTTCTTTTTTTAGCTAGATAATTTGGCTCTCTCTCTCTTTGCACCTGTGACTTCTCTAAAGCGGAGAGATAAATATTCCCAGCCGGAGGAGGAGCGACAGTTTGGGGACGCTGTGACCCTGGAGGTTTCAAAAGAGAACTTGTGAGAGGAAGCCAGAGTTTCTCTAAAGGTTTCAACACTTCTTCACACTTCTGCAGACGGTGTTTAATTGTTGGAGGCGGAAATGTTTCAGCCCCAGCGTTCATCCAATCAAGCTAACAAGGTGAGAACACGGACACCTGCAGGAAAGTTTTAACAGTTGAACTCAAGCTACTTTCATTCTGGTGGAAGAAGTACTAAGATCCTTTACTTAAAGAGGCACTCTCCGAGATTTTCATTCTTAAATGAAAGTCTGTAAAGTCACAATCTATCGCTGAATGAGGTAACCATGGTGACGGATGAAAGTATTGCAATATTTATATATTTGTAGTATTATGAACTGGGTGTCTGTGGCCACATAAAGAGCTCTCAAAGCCGGAGTCAAGTTTTGATTTCCACTCCAGTCCATGCAGGTCAGATCATGCTACATGCGACTAAAAGGCCCTGTTCAGACCCGGCGTTAACATGCGTCCTCAGTGATCCGATCACACGTGGTCACTGAAGACGTATGTGGAGACGCGTTGTAACGCCAGGTGTGAACAGACGTGCTTAAAGCTGTCCACTTGTGATCGGATCACTGAGGACGCATGATAATATACCAGGGCTGAACGAGCCATAGAGGGAAGAGGAACTGGATTTTGATCATTAAATCCTTTAAGTTGTGAACGGAGCCTCCGTTTTTAAGGTGGTGTGCATGTTAAGAGGAATAAACTTACTTTACTTTCAATACTTACATTTAGCATCAGAAAATTACATTTGATACTTAAGTACACTAAATATCAGATACTTTAAGTAATATTCTAATAGGTGACTTTTACTTCTGTTAAAGCCTTTTTCTGCTTAGATATCTGTACTTTTACTTCAGTGTGGCTTTCAGGTACTTCATCCACCACTTGAACTTCTTTATATACAGTTAGCTGTAGTGGTTCCCAACCTAGGGGTCAGGCCCCTCCAAAGGGTCACCAGATCAATCTGAGGGGTCGTGAGATGATTAATGGACAAAAAAGAAACTAAGTTCTGATCAGTGGTAATTTCGTTAATGAAAACTACGTCTGTATTCAAAACTGAATTCTAGCAGTATGTTCTGATTTGAACACGGCAGTTTGGGAAATAGTTGATTCGTGTACGTAGACACAAATTCCCCCTTTTTTTACGTGACGCTCAACACGACTTTCAACGACGTATTTTTAGTGCGTTTTCCTACAAATGTCCAGCAACACGTGACGCACGTGTCAAATTCTGCTCCGGTCTTTTCAAAATAAAACTACTTAGTTAACTTTAGGAAGAGATCGTGGTTTGGGTTAAAATAACTCTGGAAGAGGTGTTACTGAAGTACGGATGTTACGTGATGAATAAATCAACTTTAACTTCTGGTTTCACACGGGACATGGACAGCGGTCTTCTGGTGGAGACATCCTCCCTACGCGGCGTTTGCTACTCTCTATACTTCCCGGTTCACAATTACGTGGATTACATACGAATTGATTTCATGCTGACATCACGAAACTGCAACAGGGCAGACTGTCAGACCGCGCTGCAGTAAAATGAGCGTTTTTCTAAAGGGAGTCTGGTGCTCGGAAACTCAAATGCTTTTGTCCAGAAGGACCAACAAAATCAAGACCAAATGAAAGTTCCTTGTAGTAACTTTTAATAAATGTACTTGGTTACTCCTCTGACTTTGGACACTTGAGTACATTTTACTGCTGATACTTTTACTTTAAGTAAAACAGTGACTCCAGGATGTTTCCCTTCAATTCATCTGTGACGTCTTTGACTCTTTCAGCCGTGCAGAAATGATTCACACTCGCAGCATCTCATCAGGAATGAGGAGCGATGTTCGGCTCGCTGCAGGAGGACGATACTGTACGTTTCCCTGTAAATTATTTATCACGACAGTGTTTTCTACCACCAGTTCATCGCATAACAAAACTCATGCAAAATTGAAGGAGGAGGGAGCATATGTTGGTGGTGATGAGGGAGCGCTGACTGATGCTCGGAGGAGCTGAAGTGTGTTTCTGACTGAACACACATTCACCCACTCATTAACACTCCTCGGCGTCTGTGTGTGACTTCATCTCCATCTCTTTATTGTTGTTGTTGTTTCTTGTGTCGAGGTACGTTGTGAGTGTGTTTTTGTTTGTTTGGGAGTGGGATGTTTCTCTGAGCTTCACCTCGCCTACACATATCATCACATCTCCTCTTCTTCCTGTTTTTATCATTTAGCTTTTATCCATCTGTCAACGGTGCTGGAAGAAGAACTCACATCTCTTACTTCACTAAAAGTACAACAGTATTGGCATCATCGAGTGCTAAAAGTACCCCCATTTCAGAATAATGTAGAAGTACATTTACTCAAGTACCATGTTGTCCGGATCAGCATTGATTCATGGAGAGACCTCCGTCTGGTCAGCTAACATTACTGCCAAGCAGCTGAATATAGAGTGATATTGTGCTTTTAGCTGACGTGTGTCTCCTCATGGTACGTGTCCACAGGGGCGTTTTTTACGCTTCCCAGCATTGGACGCTTGGTGTGCTGTCCCTAGAAACACTCGGCTCCTGATTGGACGAACGCTTTCCCTCCGTTGGCTGCTGCTCCCAGCTTTCAAACCGGAACCAGTCTGGAGGCTCGTTTGGAAACTTTCTTCTCTTATTTCATGTAAATAGTTCACTGAGATGTGTTTCTGAGAACATTTGAGGAGAGAAATAATCCATGTTGATGAATCTGTCTTTAATTTAGATCAACAACGTTTAGTTTAAAAGATCCTCTGGAGTTTGGAGAGGCGGCGAGTCGGGCCGGACGCCCGTGATTTACATAAAGTAGACGAGCCCTCAACTTTATGCAAATGAGGAGCGGGCGTCGTGACGCCTTGTCTCTCGAATTGCGATGCCACGCTACCAGAATGTATTGCACGGCTGCTTACATAGATAATAAATGGGGAGCGTGGAAAGCACGGAGGCTGTGGACACGTACCATCACTGTGTTGAGTGATGCTCCTTCATGTCTACGTAGAGCGAGCACAAGCGCCAGCAACAGGACGCTGACTTTCGTTGACTTAACGGCCACAGGTGTCGCTGTTAACAAGACATTTCTGATTCTTACAAACAGTCCCTTTAAGGAAACATTGTGGTTCAGCTTAAAATAACACTGGAAGTGGCGTAACATAAATATGGAAGTTACGTGACAAAAACGACTCAGCCAGGTTTAATAAAAGATAGCGGTTTGGGTTAAAACACCTCCAGAAGTGGCGTTACTTAAGTACGGAAGCTATGTGACAAATAAATCAACGTTGACTTCTGGTCTTCTGGTTGAAAGTCTGGTGTTTTTAGAGCCACCCATGCAGGGAGGGTTTTCTCTTATTGGTACTTTTACGTTAGTAAAGGATCAGAGTACTTCTTCCACCACTGCAGCTCTCTCCTGTCTCATATGTTGTAAATGAACATTCATCTTCTAAACCAATACAGAGGATGAAGTCCCAAAAATTCTCAGCGGAGCCAACTCCATCTGCTGAAGAAAACCAGACTATTACAGTGTGTTCCAATCCGCGTACTTCTGTTCTTACACTTACTACTTTGAGTGCATAAGTGCGTTCACACTGGGAAGTACGGCAGAATGCAGTGCACTCAAAGTACCCGGATGTTGTTCTCCAAACGGTCAGATGGTTGAGTGTGGAACGCTGGACTCTTTCCACACTCAACTGTCTCCATCTTGGCTCCGTAGCGGAAGGAGCGGAGCCACGACCACTATTCAAACATACGTAGATAACAGAATAAAACAATACGTAAACATACTGGTGCATTTTCAGCCAGCAGGAGGACACATCGTAGGCGACCACGTTGGAAACCTAATTTCCACTCATTTTTTTTCAGAAGATGTTTTGGCGGGTAGCGAGCCGCGGTCAAATGTCGCGATCGTCATTTCCGGTCAGTGTGCCGCAGAGTATTCGATTTGAGACGACCCTACCCCGCTGAAATACACGCACTACTCAAGTGAGTACAGAGTGAACAAAGTGCACTACATTGAAGTGTACTTCTGGAAGTACGTGGATTGGAACACGCTGTTAGAGTTCAATAAAATGACTTCATCAGATCGACATATTTTTTGCAGTTCGTACATTAAAACAATGAAAGGAAAATGTGAAAGGATGAACTCTAACAATCCTCACATTCAGCTTCATTCAGTGTAGGACGTGTTGTCACAGTCGCTCTCAAGGCCAAAACACCAGAGAGCAAAAAATGGAGACGTGTGATGATAGCATCGAGAGGCTGCTGCTCTGCAGACAATGAGCTGTGAAAGATGGTGAAGCTGAGAGAGAGAGAGAGAGGGAGAGAGAGAGAGAGAGAGAGAGAGAGAGAGAGGCTGTTTTAAACTATCACAGCACATTTTCTGCTTCAGGATTGAACATTTTCACTGTGAAATGAAGCTCAATGTACACATTTGTCCTTAAAAATCAGTTAGTTTTCTGCGGTTCAGACTGGAAAATTAGACGTTACAATATCAGGAGTCCTCGACAGCAGGAGAGAGATTCACAGTCGGCCTCCATTTGCTTTAAAAGATCCTCTGAACATAAACAACATGTAGCGTCTGGTGTTTTAAATCAATCCCTGAGTGTCTGAGGAGCAGGTAGAGCGACGTAACATCACCTCTCTGGGCTTCATCTATATTCCAGTCAATGTGTTTATTTGGCTTCTGCAGCACTGTGACACATTTCCAGCAGCGGCCGCGTTGCCATGGTTTAGCCGAGCATCAAACCATGGAAACAGTAATCGGGGGGGGGGGCACGGCGGTCCGATCGATTTCAAAGGGAGCCAACAATATTAATTTTTGACAAAAGGGAAGAAGGACATCGGCGAGGGAGAGGAGCCGTCTCTAATGGGACGGAGATTTCATGGATCTTTCTTTTTATTGTGTGCCAACAATCAGGAGGACGAGGACGAGGACGGGGACGGGGACGGACGGTCGGAGCCGTTCCAACAAGAGTTTGGCTGCAAATTAAGATGTAAAAAAAAATATGTTTTGTTAAAAAGTGGCAGCGGCTCAGTGTTTCGGTGGAAGATAGCGGGTAATGTAGCTGAACGAGAAAGCACTCCCAGAGCTTCTACCTCTGCTGCACAAAAAGGACAAGATTGGTGATTTTCTTTATCAACAAATGCCATAAAAAGACCCAAAACCAGCAGTTTGAGTAGATCTACTGTAATATCTCTTCTTCCTCTGAGCCATAGAGCTCCATTAAAACAACTCAGTCTCACAGCAGGTTATGAAATAGTCACAAAATGTAATCTGTTTGATTCGTGTACATAGACACGCCTTTTTTCCGAGACGCTCAGCGCCACTCAACAACGGATTTTAGTGCTTTCTCCTACAAATGTCCAGCAACACGTGACGCAGGTGACAATTTCTGCTCCAGTCTTTTCAAAATAAAACTACATAGATCAACTTGGTTAGGCTTAGGCAACAAACTACTTCGTTAGCTTTAGGAGAAGATCGCGGTTTGGGTTAAGATAACTTCAGAAGAGGTAACTGAAGTTACGTGACAAATAAATCAACGTTGACTTCTGGTTTCACATGAACACGGGGATATGAACCGCGGTCTCCTGGTGAAAGTCTGGTGTTATTTGAAATCCATCCATCCAACCCGACCTCCTCCCTGCGTGGCGTACGCCGCTCTCTATACTTCCTGGTTCACAATTACGTGGTTTACATAAGAATTGATTTTGTGCTGACCATCACAAACTTGTGTCAATGTTCATGAATCAATACATTAACTTCCGTGACTATTTCACGAACTGTTGACGACATTACACGGACACTCTGCTTGTGCATGAGTTCACATTTTAGCCTTTTCGCGTGTCATTCGTACGCCACGCAAACGTCCAAAGTTAGATTTAGGCTAGAAAAACACTTAGGATAAGAGAAAACATCACGTTTGGGCTTAAAATAAGTATTTAAACTAAGTAAAACATGTACGGAAACAACGTAACACAACTACAGAAACATGCACAAGCGTCAATAAAAAACACGAGACGATCATTTACACGAAGAGTCATGGAAACTAACTTAAAACTAAATTAGAGATGTTAGTTTTTACTTTGTACTGAAAATAAACGAAGGATGGATGGATGTCGTCATGGAGACACGTTAAATAAATAATCAACAAGTTGCTCCTCCATCTCTGAGCTCCATGTCACTACTACTTTATACTCCATGTTTAGCATCAGCTCATGCGTTAACCTCTTACTGCCTTATACGATCCATAATGTGCACCGTCAGACGTCAGTATTAGAATATCTCTTTCAATTCAACTTTGCAAAGAGAAAGCAAACGATTTAACACTTATTTTGTTTTTTAAAGATCTCTCTGAAGCTGCACAACATCTGAAATTTATTTAATTTTCCATTTCCTTTGTTCAGTTCACTCAGGAGTTTTCTCGTCTGCACACTGTCAGTTTTCTGGATATAATCGCTGCAGTTATGACGCTTTTCCATTATGAAAACAACACACACTTAAAACCCACATAGAACTGGAACACTGCGTTGAATTGGGACATTACTGGTCTCGCTTAAAGGTCCTCTGCAGCACACTTGTACTGTATGCATGCTCATGTGCACATTAATATATAATCCCTGTCATGGACAAGGATTTTCCTTGTAGTTCGATTTCTTTGTCCCCTGCTGGTTAATTAAGTTACAGAACCGTTAACGGCGTCGCGCAGCAGCTCTGTGAGCAAACCACCAAGTACCACAGCAGATTCTCACAAGGATAGAGGAAATGTCAACGCTTTGTTCTCCATATAAAGCACTCAGAATCACATTAAAACAAACGTTTAATCAGATCAAAATGAGAATGTGTGCAAACTATCACCGACCTCATGATGCCATAGACCTTTTTATTGATTTTTTTTTTTCAGTTTTCACAACAGCAGCAGCAGCAGTGCTTTTTTTTTTTTGGTGCTCCCAGCCGGGTTGGATTTCATCCTCCGGAGCCGAGCGGAGCGGTTACAGTGCATCGCCGATGTGTGCAGAAGCGTTGTACAGCAGAAGCTTAACCTGGATGAGAAGCAGCTTCCGTTGGACTGACAGAGCCACCGGATGAGTTTCACACTGAGCTGATCAATACTGTACACAAAGAGGCTTTTTCATCACAGAGCTGCAGGCGTTGCAGGATGGCTACGGCGCGGCAGGCGCGGCGCGGTCCACACCACGCCGAAGACTTGTGGCTCAAAAAACATCCAACATGGCTGCTGACAAAAGAGGTTGCATGACAAGATAGACGGGGAGGCCGGCGTGCTCACCATTCTCTGGCAGCCATCTCTGAAGGACTTCCAGCTTCTACTGACGCAACAAACTCCCTGCAGCCGTTTTAGAGCAGCTTTGAATTCTTCAGTTTTCCATCTTTAATTTTAATAAATGTTTTTATTTTCTCTGTTATATAAATTTCTGTAAATAAGCTTTCTTGATAAGACTCAGATGAACTGATTGATACCACTCTCATATCCGTCTCTTAAAGCTCTTTACACACCAGGTGCAATTCATTCACATCAATATATTTCTTTGATCTGTTGTCGTGAGTACTTTCAGACGAATATTACGCGGCGAAAAAGCAATGTCTTTTATTTTCAAAGCAAGGTCAAATTTTTCTGCGAATAAAGGCATCGACCAATCACGTTGTGCGGATCGGACATATTCAAAACGTACACTATAGTGTACACAAACACGGAGGCTTCGTCGTCCGAAGCAAGACGGCAAACTTTATTACTCCTTTCAACCTGGACAAAGGCAACGCAGACCAGATCCTTTCACAATAAAAGCCCTAGACATATAGCCTACACTGCGTAAATGTAAACTTACAGTCTTTTATTGAACAAGTGCTGCAACTGTCGCAAATTTGCATCACTGCCGGTGTGAATAGTTCTCATACGAAATATTCACAGACGAGTATTTCGCATTTTCGGGTTGTTTATAGTCACTACAACAATTGTAACCTGGCTCTAGCTCCATATTTGAAGGGGAACTCCACCGATTTTACACATCATGTTGGGGAGTAAGGATGTCACAAGAACCGATCGAGTTGCATCGTGGGTAAGGTTGCCAGGCGCCAGGTTTTGACAAGGAAGAAGAATATGGGGAGTAAAAAAAAAGACGGTGACTGTGGCAAAGAGTATAGAAGCAAAGAGATGAAACTCTGCTGTTTTTTGTTTTTTTGCAACAGCTGCTGCCGCCATTTTGGACTGAAAACGCTTGTTATATTTATAATATTTTATTGTTCAACGCCGGCCATTTCAGTAGAATATGACAAGAATAGAAATAATTGTGTTCTACTTTTGTACGGCGATTTGTAGTCGGACGTTTTACCGGCGTCCGGTAGTCGCTTTCAGTCCAAAATGGCGGAGGCGTAGCTCTGCTGCTGAGCGCTGATCTTCGTTCTTTGTCTGTGGTTCTTCTGCATCGATTTCGATCCTTTAAAAAAAAGTCAGCTGTCCATCGTGAGTCCGACGGCGTTCTAGGAGTGTGATATTAAATCTAATCTTTCAGCAGGCCGACATGAGAGTGGTATCAACGGTTGCAACTCTCTGCAAGAGAGCGAATAAACCCATTTCCTAAAACGATTCCTTAAAATGATCAGGACAGGGTTCCTACACGTGTTTTTGAGATCACATTTCTAAATATGCATGTGCGGTACAGGGCCGTAGCTAGAGGGGCCATTTCCATAACGCAACCCACCAAAAACAGATTTTCTTTATATATTTAATACATTTATTTAACTTTTAAATTCTATTTTCTCGTCCTACACAACGGCCTAAATGGGTTCTCTACAATACTAATCATTTTATGTTGAGTAGTACTGATAAACTCTTAAGTTTAATTTATTATTTGGCTATGAAATTTCAGAATTTGCTGTTAGAGTGTAATTTGTGTGCAATTTCATGTTGGTAAAAAAACCCAAATTTCCAGAAATAACGCAAAAAACAAAACCTCAGTGTCCTCATTTAAAATATAAAACATATTTTCTCTATATTTTTAATACATTTATTTAACTTTTATAGTATAATTTATGTAATTTTATCTTATTACACAATGGCAATCTGTAGAATATGACACTAGAATATAAATAATTTAGTTTCACTTTTGTAGGCGGACGTTTTACCGGCGTCCGGTAGTCGCTTTCAGTCCAAAATGGCGGAATAGCTTGGGCGCTGACGTTGCAATGGAGCGACCAATTGCCTTTCACATCTTAGTGATAGGGATGCACCGATACCGATCCAGTATTGGGTCCGATACTGTACTCATGACTCCCCAGCCTGCCGCGTGTCGCTCACACCCTCCAGCTGGCTGTTGACGAGGGTCTTTTGGCACAGAGAAGTACTCGTATCGGTACTCGGTATCGGCGAGTACCCAAATGTAAGTACTTGTACTCGGTCTGAAAAAAAGGGGCATCGGTGCATCCCTACTTAGCGATATCCGTTCTATGTTACGCCATTTGGTGAGACCGAGCTGCCTGGACGTGTGAAGCATGACTTCCATCTCTAACACTTTGTTGTTGTTGTTGTTGTTACAGTTTTTGCATCTTTTTCTGAAAACCAGATTTGTTTCTGTTTGATTATTTCTTCCTTTAAGGGATCAGCAGCAGCTAAAGCTTTGACATTTAACATGTGACGGTGTGGTGGGAGGAAAAAAGGCTGGTTTTCATACCGTGGCATTTCACAACGTTTTTTAAACACCTTTTTTTCCCCCAGGAGGTGACTGTATAGGAACCCTGCGTCATCAACCCTGTTCCACTATAGATTTAGGAGTTTAGCCTGACATGAAATGGAACATCACAGCTAATATTAACAATTAAAGAGGTCTGGTAATCGCTTTTAACAATCCTTGGCTCTTCATTCCCCCTCAGAGTTGCTTATTTTACAGTATGACGCCCAGCCAAACATCCAGACTCTTTTTAGCAAATCAAAAGTAAAAAAAAAAATCACATACAGATTCGTACATTTACACTCAGTTTTTGGAGCCTTGTTTAAAGTGAACACCAGTCACAGCAAGAAGAAAAAGGAAAAGGAAACACAAACACTGGCCACGAGAATAAACCTTTTCTCTCAAACTGAAACCAGCTTTTTTTTTTGTTATCTCCGTCTGGGCCAGGCACGTCTGAGGAAACTTAAACTAAACTTGTTGTAGGCACCAGTATTTCCCCTTATTGAGTCAGGAAAATGAAACACAAATCTGATTTTTTTGCCCTTGGGGCTTGTGGTAGCTTAAGTCCTATAAGCTGTTTGTGCTTACGAGCCAACGTGACACGTCGACTGTCAAACTCATATGGCAAAGTGAGTCTGTAGGCTACAGTCCAGTTGCAGCACGTACAGGCGGAGGCCCCCTGGAGTCTGGGGCTATGGGCTTTCTCCAAGTCATTAGAACAACACCATCACCTGCTTCCACATCACATCCACTCCCAGCTCCCCTCTGCACCAACACCAAACGGTTGAGGAATGGCAGCCAGATAATAACACAATGCAGACTGGTTGGCAGCTCAATACATTCCCCATCCATCAGCTCATTCTGCAGCCACATGATCATAAACCATCCGCCCTCAGGGGGAAACCTGGGGAGTGAAATATTTGTGGGGTGATTCAATTCTGTCATTATACAGATGCTTACAGCGGGGACACACACAGACCGTCAGGAGCGCGGGGCGGCTGCGTGGCATGTTGTTTTTTATTTCGCTGTCCCTGTTAAAAGGTTAGAGCAGCCACACTGTCCGCATGAGACTCGTCTCAGCCGCGTCTCTTTTATAGAATAGAGGTCTTGCCTATTTTTGATGCGAGCTGCGTGCATCTCAGCTGCGTCTCACAGCAGCAACAGACAGTGAAGGTGATCTATTGACTGTATATTAACGTCATACCAGCAAGACTTTACTACAGTTTCTATGTCTATTTGTAGAATATGTTACGGAGATGAAAAAAAGTAAAGACTTATTTTTAAATCAACGCTCATTTGAAAATAAAAGCCTTCAGGCGTTTTTTCTGTGGACTGAATTCCTTCATTTGTTATCACAAGGCTTTTATTCTGAAATATGAGCAGTCAGTGCTGTGGAACACGCAGTCACTTTGAGAGCTCCATGAATTGATAAAGTGCAGGGTTTAAATCAACACTTCCTGCTTTCATTTCGAAATAAAAGTCCTCAAGCGTTTATACTGTGGACAGAATCCCTTCATTTGTTAACACGAGGCTTTTATTCTGAAATATGTGCTGGCCAGTGTTGTAAAACATGCAGTGACTTGGAGAGCTCCATGAATGAATATAGTTCGAAGTTTTAATTGTGGATTATTACTATTATTTACAAATTACCACACCTTTCCTATCCTTTCTCTGTCTAAAATAAATATAAATCACATTTATCATGAAGTTAAATGGCCATTAAAAGGCAAACTCTATGTAGAAAGAAAGGGCTGACAGCAGCATCAGAAACGCAGCAGACACGTAGCTAGTGTGAACACCCGACACGTGTATCACGTAGCCACCACACGCTCCTGACGTTGTATGTGTGCCCCAGGACTTAAAGGGACTGTTTGTAACTTTTTACACGTATAAATCTACCGGGTCAGTGTCCCATGCACGCTCACGTGTGGCTACGCTGTTCAGACCGCTCCTCTGCTTGTCTTCACTCACACAACACGCGCTTTCTTGCTCCACCTCACGTGCATGCTGCTCACTCCACACTGCAGGAGAGTTAGTTTAGCTCTGAGAATATCTAGTGAATGTTCAGTGGACGTTTGGTCAGAAATAACTGCTGCAGCTCCTCCAGACCAACAGAGGTTTCCCGTGTCTCGTGAAGTGACGGGGCTCCGCGGAGAGAAACGTTATTGTCTCCGACCAAAACTCCGGTGTCTCCCCGTTCCCTCCGGCCGCGGTCGGGAGACGATAACGTTAATCGCTGCGGAGGCTGAGGCAGGAAAAGCCAACACTAGGATCAGCATTGATTCGTGGAGAGACCTTGGTCTGGTCAGCTAACATTACTACCAAGCAGCTGAACTCTAGAGTGATGCTGTGCTTTTAGCTGACGTGTGTCTCCTCACTGTTTTGAGTGATGCTCCTTCATGTCTATGTAGAGCGAGCACGCGCGAGAGCACGAGCAACAGGACGCTGATTTTTGTTGACTTAACGGCCACAGGTGTCGCTGTTAACAAGCATCTCTGAAAGTTACGAACAGTCCCTTTAAATAATCACTTGTCCTTCACGCCCTGCAGCATCTGAACCGAACTAGTTTGTGGAAAGAAAACGTTAACGCGAGAAACGTTATCGTCTCCGACCGGGTGCCGGTGTCTCCCTCCGGCTGCGGTCGGGAGGCGATAACGTTACTCTCTTTGGAGGCTGAAGCAGGAAAAGCCAACACTTGGATCAGCATTGATTCATGGAGAGACCTTGGTCTGGTCAGCTAACATTACTGCCAAGCAGCTGAAATGTAGAGTGATATTGTGGCTTTAGCTGACGTGTGTCGCCTCACTGTTTTGAGCGATACTCTTTCGGCCACAGGTGTCGCTGTTAACAAGACATTTCTGAAAGTTACAAACAGTCCCTTTAAAAGAATCACTTGTCCTTCACGCCCTGCAGCATCTGAACCTAATTAGTTTGTGGAAAGCCTGCTTGAAGTCCTCGTTGGACATGGTGTAGATGATGGGGTTGATTAAAGAGTTGAGGTAACCCAGCCAGGTGAAGATGTCAAATAGCTCCGGGTGGAAGCAGGACTCGCAGACAGGCACTAGGAGAGTGTAAATGAAGAACGGCAGCCAGCAGATGATGTAGGCTCCCAGGATTATTCCCAAAGTTTTGGTCGCCTTCCTCTCTCTGGCGGCGGAGATGCGCTTCTTCTCCAGCAGCGCGTCGGACACGGTCACCTTGACGTCGGACACGGTGACCTTGACTTGGTTGACGGAGGTAGTGTCACAGGAGGAGGAGGTGTCGTTGGTGCCATAGTTCAGGGAAGAGGAGCCAGGGGAGTCGGTGATGAGGTGCGCGGAGGTGAGCCTCTTCCCGGGCTTGTTCTTGTTGTGTTTCTGCTGCTTCAGGATGCGCTTCCTGGCCTCCACGTAGATCCGCCCGTACAGCGCGATGAGCAGCAGCGTGGGGATGTAGAACGCGCCGAACGTGGAGTAGATGGTGTAGAAGATGTGGTCCGTGTTCACGTTGCACGTCGTCATCACCTCCTCCGCCTTCACCTGCCTCCAGAAGAACGGCGGCAGCGAGATGGAGATGGCGATCACCCAGGCGGTGGCAATCATCCCTGCAGCGCGCCGCACCGTTCAGGAAGAAACAAAGAAGAAGAGGAAGTAGAGAGGAGGAGGAGGAAGAGGAGGATAGAAAAGAGGAGGAGGAAGAGGAATAAACAATTAGGAGGAGAAGGAGGAAGAGGAATAAAAGAATAAGAGGAGGAGGAAGAGGATAGAAAAGAGGACGAGGAAGGAGAATAAAGAATAAAAGGAGGAGGAAGAGGAATAAATGAATAAAAGGAGGAGGAGGAAGAAGAATAAATGAATAAAAGGAGGAGGTGGAAGAGGAATAAAAGAATAAAAGGAGGAGGAAGAAGAATAAAAGAATAAAAGGAGGAGGACGAAGAATAAATGAATAAAAGGAGGAGGAGGAGGATAGAAAAGAATAAAAGGAGGAAGAAGAATATGAGGAGGAGGAATAAAAAGAGGAGGAAGAGGAATAAAGGAATAAGAGGAGGAGGAATAAAAGAATAAGAGGAGGAGGAAGAAGAGGAATAAAAGAATAAGAGGAGGAGGAAGAAGAGGAATAAAAGAATAAGAGGAGGAGGAAGAGGATAGAAAAGAGGACGAGGAAGGAGAATAAAAGAATAAAAGGAGGAGGAAGAGGAATAAATGAATAAAAGGAGGAGGAGGAAGAAGAATAAATGAATAAAAGGAGGAGGAGGAAGAGGAATAAAAGAATAAGAGGAGGAGGAAGAAGAATAAAAGAATAAAAGGAGGAGGACGAAGAATAAATGAATAAAAGGAGGAGGAGGAGGATAGAAAAGAATAAAAGGAGGAAGAAGAATATGAGGAGGAATAAAAAGAGGAGGAAGAGGAATAAAGGAATAAGAGGAGGAGGAATAAAAGAATAAGAGGAGGAGGAGGAAGAAGAGGAATAAAAGAATAAGAGGAGGAGGAAGAGGAATAAAAGGAGGAGGAGGATAGAAAAGAATAAGAGGAAGAGGAATAAAAGAATAAGAGGAAGAGGAATAAAAGAATAAGAGGAGGAGG
>CAKAOI010044927.1:0-14420 GCA_916701655.1 Sebastiscus albofasciatus | reverse complement strand
CGGGGGACAACAGCCAAAAAAGTCTCCCCAGATCTCCTTACTTTTGGAACTTATATAGAAACACAGGAATACAACCACCTCCTCCTTAATCTACATGCATAATTAGAAGAAAACTAATTTAAACCGGTTTTGGCTGGTTGATAGCTCTGTCTTCCAATTTATTGCTTTATTAGGACACTTTGTGATATATGATTACATTCTTGTCTCCTAGTTTATTGCTTTATTACTCTTATCTGTTTTTCAAGTCACAGACCCTTCTCCACTCTGTGCAAGGCACACTATTGTAATGCATTTAATTTACCTCATTAACTTACAGCAAGCATAAGCTCCTGATCAGGAGGAGGCACTCATACCACATCTGAAGAGGTGCCTGGCGCTCCCTGCTGGAAGACTGGGAGTAGTGTTCTTAGCTGCATCTGCAAAAAACATTCACTTTGAAATTGTTGTTGTCTCTAATAACAGATTTAATTTTTTTTATGTGCATTTAATAATACTTAACACTGTTGCAATGTATTAAGGTGTGTTGTGAAATGTGCACAGAGATTAGAAATAATTCATGCTATAATACATAAGACATGTTCAAGTTTAAATAAATTGGTTTAAAATATAAGCTGCTGATCCATTGCTAGTTTTGTGTCATGTTTCATCATCTTCGATGCTGATTGTATAACAATAAATGTCACTCAATACTGTACCAGCATTTGTATCTATACAAATGTTTCAGTGTTATCTCAAATTGTTAGACATATAAACTGAACTGAATAGCTGGCTGTTAGTCCCCTGGTAGGAAGGCCAACATGTTAGAGGTCACAGTTTTACATATTCAGATTATTTAGATCCTATAGGCCAGTGGTTCCCAAAATGATGTCCAAAGATTAGAGGGGGTGCGCCAGGATTTGTCTGCTCTGAGGTTTTGTATAGTATAGTATTTCGAAAGAAATTCATGAAAAAAGTCATAGTAATGCATGTCAAAAGAATTCCTGAAAAAAAGTCATATTATAGTAGGTCGAAAAGAATCATGAAAAAAAGTCATAGTATAGCATGTCGAAAAATATGAAAAAAGTCATACTATTGTATGTTGAAAAATTTAATTAAAAAAAGGCAATCTATAGTATATCGAAATATTTCATGAAAAGAAGTCATAGTATTGCATGTCGAAAAATTTCATGAAAATAAGTCATAGTATGACTTATTTATAGTACTTTATAGTATGTCAAAATATTTCATGAAAATAAATCATATAGTATGTCAAAAAATATCATGAAAAAGTCATATAGCATGTCAAAGAATTCCTTAAAAAAAATTGATAGTATTGTATGTCGAAAAATTTCCTGAATGAAAGTCATAGTTTTATAGTTCGAAAAATTTCATGAAAAAAATTCATAGTATAGAATGTTGAAAAATTTCATAAAAGAAAGTCATAGTACAGCATGTCGAAAAATTTCCTGAAAAAAAGTCATAGTATAGTATATCGAAAAGTTTGTGAAAAAAGTCATACGATGTCAAAATAATTCCTGAAAAAAGTCATTATATATTATGTTGAAAGATTTCCTGAAAAATATTCATAGTATAGTATGTCGAAAGAATTCATGAAGAAAATTCATAATATAGTATGTCGAAGAGTACAGTGAAAAAAAAGTCATAGCATGTCAAAACAATTCCTGAAAAAAAGTCATAGTATAGCATGTCGAAAACTTCCCGAGAAAGTCATAGTATTGTAGTTCAAAAAATTTCATCAAAGAAAGTCATGGTATAGTATGTTGAAAAATTTCCTGAAAAAAGTCATAGTACAGCATATCAAAAAATGTCATGAAAAAAAAGTAATAATATAGCATTTCAAAAAATTTCATGAAAAAAAGTCATAGTATGGCATGTCGAAAAATTTCATGAAAAAAAATCATATTATAGTATGTCAAAAAGAATCATGAAGAAAGTCATAGTATAGCTTGTTGAAAAATGTCATGAAAAAAATTCATATGAAAAATTTAATCAAAAATAATCATAGTATTGCATGTCTAAAAATTTCTGAGAAAAAGTCATAGTAAAGTGTATCGAAAAAATTTCATGAAAGTCATTTTATAGCATATCAAAAAATGTCATGAAAAAAAGTCATAGTATTGTATGTCGAAAAACTTAGGAAAAAAAGTCATATTATAGTATGTCAAAGAATCATGAAGAAAGTCATAGTATGGCATGTCAAAAACATTCATGAAAAAAAGTCATATTATACTATGTCAAAGAATCATGAAGAAAGTCATAGTATAGCATGTCGAAAAATTTAATGAAAAAAAGTCGTAGTATTGTATGTCGAAAAGAATCATAAAAAAAGTCATAGTATAGCATGTCGAAAGATTTCCTTAAAAATATTCATAGTATAGTATGTCGAAAGAATTCATGAAAAAAAGTCATATTATAGTATGTCGAAAAGAATCATGAAAAAAAGTCTAGTATAGCATGTTGAAAAATATCATGAAAAAAGTCATGTCGAAAAATTTAACTAAAAAAAGCAATCTATACCATGTCAAAAAAAGTCTTGAAAAAAGTCATAGTATTGAATGTCGAAAGATTTCATGAAAAGAAGTCATAGTATTGCATGTCAAAAAATTTCATGAAAATAAGTCATAGTATAGCATGTCGAAAGATTTCCTTAAAAATATTCATAGTATAGTATGTCGAAAGAATTCATGGAGAAAATTCATAATATAGTATGTCAAAAAATACAGTGAAAAAAAGTCATAGCATGTCAAAAAAATCCTGAAAAAAAGTCATAGTATAGCATGTCGAAAAATTTCCTGAAAAAAGTCATAGTATAGCATATTAAAAAATGTCATGAAAAAAGTAAAAATATAGCATTTCAAAAAATTTCATGAAAAAAGTCATAGTATAGCATGTCGAAAAATGTCATGAAAAAAATTCATACGAAGAATTTAATCAAAAATAGTCATTGTATAGTATTTTGAAAAAAAATCATGAAAAAAGTCATAGTATTGCATGTCAAAAAATTTCCTGAAAAAAGTCATAGTATTGTATGTCGAAAAATTTCATGTAAACAAGTCGTAGTATAGCATGTCAAAAAAAATTGTGAAAAAAAGTCATAGTATAAGCTTTTCAAAAAATGTCCTCAAAAAAAGTCATACGAAAAATGTAATCAAAAATAGTCATTGCATAGTATGTTTTTTGAGGTCTCAAGATTGGCAAGTATGCAAAACAATTACATTTGTATTTCGTCGAACAGAGCCTTCAACAAAACGTGGTACACACAGCACAAATGGCTGGTGATGGGGCTGGTCTGGGCCAAAATGCCAGGGCCGATTTTTTGTCCCATTCCAGCCCTGCATGTGATTATCATAAAGTGGGCATGTCTGTACAGGGGAGACTCGTGGGTACCCATAGAACCCATTTTCATTCACATATCTTGAGGTCAGAGGTCAAAGGACCCCTTTGAAAATAGCCATGCCAGTTTTTCCTTGCCAAAATTTTGCCTAAGTTTGGAGCATTATTCAGCCTCCTTCACAACAAGCTAGTATGACATGGTTGGTACCTGATTCCTTAAGTTTTTCTAGTTTTATATGATGCCAGTATCTTCAATCTAGCTTTAAAACAGAGCCCACTATGACCTCCAAAAGATCGATTGCGTTAAAGAAATTAGTGGCATTAAAACAAATTTGCGTCAACGCATTATCGAGTTAACTTTGACAGCTCTATAAAAAAATATTTCAATTACATCTACCTGTCTTCCTGAAAAAAGTCAGAATATATGAACATGCTAATATTTTTCATTTCATAAATTTAACTAAGAAGATGTCTCCTACTTCACTTCTCAGTGCCATGTGCACTGGAGGTTTCAAACTCCCACATCACACTTGCATAAACTGCATATTGAATCATGATTGGCCTCCAAACTTGTGATGTCACAAAATCCTGCTCATACATACACGTTAAACTTGGATTTAAGGTGAGCACAGAAACGTTTCCCTCTTCAGCAGATGAATGTGAAAACAGCCTTTATATGTACCTAACCAAAAAGCAAAACACATTTTCAGTGGAGGGGACTTAAAAAACAAACAAACAAATTAATAAATACCTTTGGTGATGGTCTTTATATGGACTATAAACTCATACGTTAAAAATATTAATTAAACATAAAACAAGTATTCATCTCTACTGGAGTTATTGAAGCCATTGGTTTTCTATTATGAGTGACGCATTAATTCATTGCCAGTTTGATATAATGTAAATTTAGACAGACATCTTGGTAATACAGTATTAGGGATCATTTATATACATAAGTATATAAGTATATATACTTAAAAATATACAGTACAAAAGGTCTTTTTTTTATAGAACAGTGAAATAGATTTGCCAAAGACTGTAGGTTTTACAACATTTCCATGTTTTCATGGGCTTTTATCCCTACTTTGCCAATTGTGGAGACAACTTGAATAAAAAGTTATAAAGTTATTGAAGTTTTTAATTAGAGATGTGTTAAAATATACATTTAGACACTTGTCTAGAGTAAAATGAGGTATACAGTATTGATTTTTCCTCCCTGCTCAAGTAAGAGAATGTTGGATTAAAATGACTCCAACAACCACAATTTACACACACAAAAAAGAAATACTTAAGTACATGTTACAAAGCTACTGTACATGTAAGACCAGTTCAGCGTCATTAGTGGGACTTCTCTTCTTTGAAAACAGGAAGGATTTGATCAAAAAAGTAATGAACAAGAGGTTGTACAGCAGTTAGTTAGATTTCACTCTGACAACATGTGTACTGGAAAATGTTCCCGTTGCATCGCCATTAGTCTGTACCCCTTAGTACTCATATCCATCATCTGTAACATAGTGTTGTTCTTTCCTGGCGGGGACGTCAAGTATGCCAAAGATCGACACATTACTCAGGAGGTGAAGTACATGGGGGGACTCGTTGGAGGAGGTCTAATGGTGAGTTGTGCATTACTGAGGGATGTGACTCTGGACTAAAAGTTCCTATGAACTTGTTTCTGAAATGCAAAAAACACTAGCTTTATACTGTATATTGTTTGTTTTATTAGTTTCGCAGTGGTAATCTTGACGGGTCTGGGTCTTAATTTTGTGCTTCCGTAGTAAAGATCTGTGATTCTCTTAATCTAACACTTCAAATCAATTGCATTATTCATTGGTGTCATTATGTACCACATATTTTAATGTATGATACTCTCATGAGGCACCTTTCACTCCGACTGAAGCAAAATCTTGACCTTTTAATGACAAGTTTAAAAAGGAATTCCTCAAAACATGACTGACTGCAGACTGTGACAAAGTTTCCCAAGTGTTGAATTGTTTCAACTAAACCCATTAGCAATTTTTTTTAACATGTTTTATGATGACGCTGCATCTAATTCCCTGTCAACTAATGTGCACCACCACAGGTATTGGTCCCAGCGATTTACATCCAGCTGACTGGAGAACAGGGGTGCTGTGGAAATCGCTGTGGGGTGAGTCAGTAAAGCTAAAGTAAAAAGTAAGCAAGCTAGTCAGAGCACCTCAAGTTAAGATTATTTTGTCAAATTATTATTTCTAAGGTCAAGAAGAACTGTCACACTCAACTAGATTCAAGTGTTTAATGGAGGCCAATAAGTTGAGAGCAACTCAGTAGTAATAATAATAATAAAAAAAGAAAAGAAATATGCTGCATAATGCTGCATCACCGTTGCACAACATTTGCTCTTGAGATGGATATGACAATGCATAACCACAGCACAGCCCATTTCTCCTTTTCTTACTGTAAAAAAACCCCTGTATTTGTAAGTTCATGTTCTGTGAAAAAGTCTTATTGGAATGAGTTTAAACAGATGAAACACCACGGATATAAATTACACCTGAACATATTAAACCATTAAAATCTCTGACTTTTGAATTCTGCAGATGTTCTTTTCAATTGCATTCGCTGCAGAGGGGGTGGTCGGTGCGCTGTACAGTTTCATTGTGGCAGTGCTCGGTTTGGATAATGGGCCCCTCTGCTACGATGGTGTGAATTGGACGACACCTTTTAAAAACAGGTGACAAACAGAAGTAACTTTCTGAAGCCATTTGTAACAACTATGAAGTTGTGGTTATTTATAAACCTCTTCTTTTAGTAATTCCCCCTACCTGACCGACCATAAATTGTGGGGAGAGTGCACCGAGCCGAAGAACGTGGTGCAGTTCAACACTGGATTGTTCATCACCCTGGTGGTGACCAGCTGTCTGCAGGTGTTGCTCTGTGCCATCCAGATGATCAACGGCCTCGTTGGCTGCCTGTGTGGAGGCTGCAACAACAAAGAGGTAAAGGAGTCACACTTCAGTGCTAGGATATCTAATAGATCAGATATTTTTCACAGTAATTATAACTTCAGTTCCCCTTCATTTCATTTTTTTTTTATTTAGTTCTTTGTTCTTAACTTACAGCAAGCATAAGCTCCTGATCAGGAGGAGGCACTCATACCACATCTGAAGAGGTGCCTGGCGCTCCCTGCTGGAAGACCGGGAGTAGTGTTCTTGGATGCATCTGCAAAAAACATTCACTTTGAAATTGTTGTCTCTAATAACAGATTTAATTTTTTTTATGTGCATTTAATAATACTTAACACTGTTGCAATGTATTAAGGTGTGTTGTGAAATGTGCACAGAGATTAGAAATAATTCATGTTATAATACATAAGACATGTTCAAGTTTAAATAAATTGGTTTAAAATATAAGCTGCTGATCCACTGCTAGTTTTGTGTCATGTTTCATCATCTTCGATGCTGATTGTATAACAGTAAATGTCACTCAATACTGTACCAGCATTTGTATTTATACAAATGTTTCAGTGTTATCTCAAATTGTTAGACATATAAACTGAACTGAATAGCTGGCTGTTAGTCCCCTGGTAGGAAGACCAACATGGTAGAGAGTCACAGTTTTACATATTCAGATAATTTAGATCCTATAAGCCAGTGGTTCCCAAAATGGGGTCCAAAGATTACAGGGGGTGCACCAGGATTTGTCTGCTCTGAGGTTGTCAAAATTAGATTTGCACATGTATAACTAAAAACATAATAATACACTTGCTGGATAATTTATACAAAAGTCTGTATATAAAACGGTTTAATTTTTATTTTTGCTACTTAATGGGCCACATTCTGCGTATCTGTGCATTGTTTCCGACTTGTGTGATCCAAACATTTCCAATAACTCTTTGTAGCATTGTAATATACAAATTTGTTGAAAGAAGATGTAATCATTTCCAAAATTCACAACATGTCTTTATCTAACAAAATATTCTGCTTTAGTCCATATTTGTTGGCATTAAGCCTTTCAAAAACAATTTGCTCTCCCAATTGCCGCACACAAAGGGAGGCCTGCACCTGTATTAACAGCACCAAAAATAACATTTATTTAACAAAAAAATCGATTTTGGCTCCAACACTAATGAAAGAAATTACAAAAGAAGATCACATTATGTATATGCATAGGCTTTGTGAATCTGTCAGGACGGCGTCATTTTTTTATGTTGATGAAACAAGTTATACTCATTAAAGAAAGTTGATTTAATAAAAAAAAGAATGAATCACCTTATTCAAATTGAAGATTTTGTTCAGGAATTTGTGATTATTTTTAATGACGTCAGAAAATAGGGGGGTGGGGGAACTTCAAGGAAAATAGGTGCTTTTGTGTTTCCTCTTCTAAATATCCTGTATAATCCTTATCAAAGCACATTTTAAATCAGAGGTTCTCAATCTTTTTTCAGCCAAGGACCCCTTTCATGGTGGAGAATATACCAGGGACCCATTTGTCCCTGGAAAAACTAAGGGATAATGTACAGCGGTCATTGTTGTGAAATATGAACCCACTTGATGTACATTATCCCACTTATTGCACAGCTACTTAAATCAATAATTTTACGCAAAACTCCAAGATCAGAAATGCGTCCAGAGCAATAGTAGAATGCCATAATTGACCAATCAGAATCAAGTATTCAACAAGGCCGTGTGTTGCATTAAATAACGGATGAAAACAATAAGATACTCTTCATTTGAGGAGAGAAACTCAATATTTATAACCATTACCACTGATGAGGAACACTGCCTCGCCTGACTGTTGCTAGGAGACAACATTTGTTTTGGGAAGCGTGGTCGCCTCTTCTCTTTTTTTCAACTTTCACATTTTCTTTCAATTAACTGATACAATGTAGACAACTGCAGTCAATAGCTAGAGGAACTGGAAAATGTAGCCCGTCCAGTCTGTGTTTAACTATCCACAATGTGGTCATTTATCAACGTTTTGCAGTCGATGTCAATGTCACATTGTTATTGTTCTGCTGAGCGTGCTGCCACAGGTCTAAAGTCCAACTGTGATCCTGGAGTCACAATGTCAATACATCACCAGAATACTGTACACAAGTGGTGAAACAGGTCTCTCACAGCAAATCTCTGCTTTCTCACAATCCCCACCAAGCAGTATTTAATATTAATATATTAGAGCAACATACAAGAAATTGAGATTTGACTACATTAAGCATTTAGGAGGTACGGTCACTAAACTAAACAGAAGTTATGTAAAAGAGATGTGACCATCAATAATTTGTCTGACTCAGATGACCTAAATGCATTCACATCTCAACAAAACAAGCGTTGTCTCTCAAAGATACCAAGGAATGAGTCACATATATTCTGTGGCCTATCCCAGGCTCTGTTTGTCCACGTTATCGGCTTGTCATCACGCCTCCCACACCCTAATATCACTCACTGTTCCCAGTGCAAACACATTTCCTCTTGGGGTTAGTTTCAGGTGGAACTACCTGAAAACAGGAAGCAAGTGGCTGTACAGCAGTTAGTTTGTCTTCACTCTGCCAACATGTGCACTGGAAAATGTTCCCGCTGCATTGCCGTTACTCTGTACCCGTTAGCTATCATATCCATCATCTGTAACATAGTGTTGTTCTTTCCTGGCGGTGATATCAAGTATGCCAAAGATGGACACATTACCGAGGAGGTAAAATACATGGGAGGACTCGTTGGAGGAGGTTTAATGGTGAGTTCTCTTTTACTGAAGGGTGTGACTCCGGACTACACGCTGCTGGAAATTCCTTTCTGAAATGTGTGCCTCCTCAGAAAAATGTTAGTTAGATATGTAAAGCTAAAACTAAACTAATACTGGATGTGCAGAGGTCATCTAATGCATTTAATGCCATTTGAGGAGATATTCTGCAATGTTTTAACATATTCTACAAGCTTTGAGTTATCAAGATGAAGTGAAAATGCTGAATTGTTTTGACTAAATGTAATTTAATATAAACTCATGTGTCCTGCCACAGGTGTTGCTCCCAGCACTTTACATCCACTTGACTGGAAAACAGGGGTGCTGTGGGAATCGCTGTGGGGTGAGTCAGTCACAACTACAAATAAGATGTTTCAGGTGCTCAGAGAAAGATGAAGGCTGGCTTCAATGATTCACAATACTTACTAAATTATCAATGCAGACATACACTTCTCCAGTTAAAGTGAATTTGAATTTTGTGTATGGTCAGGAAACCATTAAATATGTTATAAATCAGTGGAAATAGAAAGACTTGTTTGTAGACATTTGCCAAAATATTTCTAATGACTTTTGTAGTAGTTCAACCTTTTACTGCAAAGTTACATTTAAGCTAAATGCAAGTGTTTAATAGAGGCCAGATACACAAGTTTATATAAGTTGAATGAATGATGAATGGTGATGAATTACTAAATAAGAAAAAGTAGGGATGCACCGATATGCATACCGGATCGGCTATCGGGCCGATACTGACTCAAATAGCTGGATCGGATATTGGTGACAATGGTGCTGATCTATCATATTCAATTTTATGTTTATATACTGAAATTTGAATTACTGTTTAAGTTTTGACCAATTTGTTGCTGCATTAAAAAGGTAATATCGACACTGAAAAATTCAGATTGGTGCATCCCTAATGAAAAAGCTTAATATACATCATGGTGCGGCACCTAGGTCCTCTTTAGATAGATACGATAACATGCACTGTAATAAATTACAAAACCGTTAGAACAACAGTACATCTTTGTTTTGTTTTTTTATCTAAAAAGAATATTTAAAAGTTCAAGACATGTGCAAAGGGCTTATTGAAACATGTTTTAAGCTCAATGCTGCTGCTTCAAATCACTAAATGACTTTTTTGAATAACATCAAGATTAGAAATGTATTCCTGTTAATGGGTTTTACTTCAGCTTGTTAACACGTTCTGATAACATTATCTGATGTCACACGTAGGTGTAGTAAATAAAGTGCTTTAGAAATGGAATGTCATCCAACTGGCTGATGAAGAACGTGCCTCAGCTGGTTTCGTTTAGCCTGTAGCTTATCTTGTTAGTGTTGGGAAAAACAGATGGACAGATAAAATGTGAGGTCACACAAATCTTGAGCCTGTTCCTCCCTCAACTCATATAAATGTCTCATTTATCAATAGCAGAAGAAAAATGTGAGGAGGAGGGTAAGCATGTTGAGGATTTCAGAATGAATGAATTCAAGTGCAACAGAAATGTGTCTGACCTTGGCTTATCAATTCACTCCTGCAGATGTTCTTATCCATTGCATTCGCTGCGGTGGGCGTGGCTGGCGCACTGTACAGTTTCATCGTAGCAGTGCTCGGTTTGCAGAATGGGCCCCTCTGCAAAGTTCATCTGATTTGGATGACACCTTTCAAAGACAGGTGACACACTGGAGTAACTGGAGTGTTCGATGACATTTGTTAAAGTGGCAGTTGGCAGAAAATTCCATAATAACATTTCAGCATATGGTAATTCAAGTGTTCATGGCTCTGTTTTAAGGCTTTAAAAAATCTAGGGAGACTTTGGCCAATCACAGGTCATTTCAGAGAGAGCGTTCCTATTGGCTGTTCATTCAGCGGAGGCAGCTGTCAGTCACTCGCTAACTCTGATCAAACTGTCAAGCTAGGCAGCGCTGATCAAATATGAACCGATATTCTGTTACTGTAATACCTATTTCACACGTAAAATGTTTTCAGAAACATCTTGTAGTGTACTGTTTAGCTGTAAAATGAGAAAGATTGTGAACCGGCAGCCATGTTGAGATCAGTTGAGGAAATACCAAGCACCGCCCACCAGCCGGGTCATAAAACTTTCTCATTTACAGAATATTGACTCATATTTGATCAGCGCTGCCTAGTTTGACCGCGAGTGATTGACAGTTGCTCAGAGACGGCAAGGCTCGGATTGGTTGTTTTCTTCCGGTCTGTGAAATCTTGCAGATGCAATTAGGAGCACTAGAGGACACAGACACATGATTTTTTTCAGATTACCTTTCTCATGCACTACTGTTAGGATATAGTGATCGTTTTATGAAAATAACTTTTTTTAATCATGTTGCCCCATTTCTACCCACTGCTGCTTTAAGTTTCTAAAGTCCTGATCACTCACAAAGCTCCTCTTTTGCACAGCGACCCGAGTTACCTGACTGCTGACTCGTCGTGGTTGAAATGCACAGAGCCTAAAAACATTATGCAGTTCAACACTGGGTTGTTTGCAACTCTGCTGGCCACAAGCTGTCTGCAGCTGGTTCTCTGTACCATTCAGATGATCAATGGGCTCTTTGGCTGCCTGTGTGGAACCTGCAACAACAAAGGGGTAAGAGAAGGGTTGGAAAGAAATGGTAGAAGCGAAAACAGCAAGTTTTCTATGTTGTTAGGATATCTTAATTCTCAGATAAATTGTGTAATTTCAGAGAATATTAACTTCATCTTTCCTTCCCTGGTTTTGGGTGTTTTTTCTTTATTTGCAGCCGCTGTGAGTTCCTGAAAGTTGACTATCTCCCCCTGATGGAAGACAGAGTAGTGTTCCTGATGTATCTGCATAAAATATTCACTTTGAAATTGTAGATTTTTACACTTTGTGTATTTCATGACGCTTAATACTGCATTATAATAAAACACAGACATCTGAAAATGTGTAATGTATTAGAAAATGGCACAGTATTAGAAATAATCCATGCTAATTATATGGTTAATTTCAAATAAATTAGTTTTAAATATAAGGTGCTCATCTAGTTCTGTGTCGTGTTACATTAAATTTGGCTTTACACAATAATATTAACCTTTTGCTTTATTGTACTTTTCACTTTTAAATAACTGTCTCCAAGAGCTGGTTAGTAAAATAAAACACAGGACAAAGTTATTCTTCAATGACACCTTTAATGTTGGTAGTATTACTGTGATGAATATCATGATAGATATCTATACAAACATTCAGTGTCATCTCAGATTGCTAGCATTTTAAAATACATTAATTCTAAATTAACATTAAAAGGTATATGACTGAGATTTCTGCCAACAACTAAGCACTGGAAAAACCCTGCACGTGGAACGCAGTGTGCATATGGCACATTTGACGAGGCAGTTGATATCATAGATAATGTTTTATATCTATGGTTGATATCTTCTCATTGACTTGTACAGAACAATAAAGGATACACAACAAAAAAGGCAAAGTGTAATGATTTTAAAGGCTGGGTCCCAAAAGAGTGGACACTTCACAACAGGAGTGGAATAAAAAAGTATGATGACACACTTGCTGGCTGTGTTTGTTTCTATTGAGGCTGATGAAACCTGTAGGACTTCAGTCAAGTTTGAAAAGTTAAAGCTGTTCAACGTGAAAAGTAAGAAAATGTTTCAAAATATTACATTTTCTGTCACTTTACCGAGACAAACTGAGATGTGATCCAGCATACTTAGCTGTGAATGATTCAATGACTGAAAACAAGTCATCACAACATATTCTAGGCAACTTAAATGAATTAGTACAAGCCACTTCTCATTTCTAAATAAAATCTTAAAGAAAGGTTTTAAGATTGTGTACATTAACCTCACAACCTAATGGAGTGTTTTTCTTACCCATGTGCCTGCATCCAGAGCCAGTAAAGAAGGATTTGAAATGCCTGGCTGAAAAAGATGTTTCTGTGCGCATAGGACTTTGTTGAGGTAGACATAAAATAATAAACTGGAGTGTTAATGCTTCCTCATAAAAGAGGCTGATGAAGGTTGCTCAATACTGTGCTGCACATATATTTTTCTCATGTATGTTATGCAATAGCATTTTTTTGAGAGTTAACTATATCTAAATCTAAAAAATAAATCAATATAAGCATTTAAATTATGTTAACACTCAACATCAGACAATATCAGAGGAGTAGGTTAAAAAGAAATGGAGTGTGGCAGTTTTTAGGTAACAAAAGCAGGAAATGGCAAAAACCATGTCCCACACATAATAAGTTTCAACTGGAGTTTTGATGAGGTTTTATGGCTATAATACTTCACTTCCAGTGCACCTTCATTTGTTTAGTGCTTATTTTAGCTGTCAAACTGCTTCATCATGAGCTTTCGGCTGGCTTCGTAACCCAGGAACAACGCTCCGTTAGCAGGGAAGGTGCGGACCATGGTGGGGGTCAGACCAGAGTAGAGTGCCCTCACGCCTAAACAAAAGAAATGGCAAAGATTCCATTCTGATTGATTGACAACAACAACACAAGTCTGGATTCTTTTTCACCCAAAAAGCTGAACACCAAATATCTCTGCTAAAATGATAAAATAAAGCTAACATCAAACTCCACTTTTACCTACCCTCGGTACGAGCGATGTTCATGAATGTTTGGAAAAACCCCGCCTGTTTGCCCGTCATAGACATGACCTGGATCCGAGACTTGACGCAGTCCATGGGATAGACCACCAGCCACAGGCACGCCCCCCCGAAACCACCGCTGAAGACGATTGGAGCCATACCTTCAACATACATAGTAACACAATGACACTGTACATTAGATGTGTGGAAGGTGAAAGCAAATATATGTGAATAAAGAGGATTTTTTTTATATGGGTAATAAATCTTCATTCATAACCGCTAAGCCATATTTTACTTATCCTTTCTTTAACCAAAGAGGTCCCATTGAGATTGCTTGCTTTTCCTCAGACAACCTCATTTAGTTCTATTGGTGAATAACTTTTCCCAGAATGCCTATCAACAAAACCTAGAGAATATGAAGGGTTTCTCCTTGTATGAATGTCAAATATTGGTGTAGCCTTTGATTCTGAGGAGCTGAAATTTGCTGTTTTCAAAAGGGGAGGAATTATGTTGTGCTTCATGGTGGTGCAGGCAGAACGTTGTTCCAGTACCTATGTCATCTTTGTCACATTTCATATGTTCTGCGAAGGTGGTGCGGCAAAGCTCGTAAGCACCGAAGAAGCAGAAGTAACCAGGGACTTCTCTGGCTATGGTGGTGGTCAGGCCATGGAAGAAGCCCTGTGGTCCCTCATTCCTCATGATGGATTTCACCACCGACCACACTGTACTTCACACAGAGCAGAGGGACGAATCGCTTGGTCAATGCACACACACACACACACACAC
>CAKAOI010044926.1:10375-37518 GCA_916701655.1 Sebastiscus albofasciatus | reverse complement strand
TGGTGGTTCTCATGATGAAGGTGGTGCACATGATGAAGGTGGTTGACATGATGAAGGTGGTACGCATGATGAAGGTGGTACGCATGATGAAGGTGGTGCACATGATGACGGTGGTACGCATGATGAAGGTGGTGCACATGATGTAGGTGGTACGCATGATGACGGTTGTGCACATGATGAAGGTGGTACACATGATGAAGGTGGTACACATGATGAAGGAGGTACACATGATGAAGGTGTTACACATGATGAAGGTGGTGCACATGATGAAGGTGGTAGACATGATGAAGGTGGTGCACATGATGAAGGTGGTAGACATGACGAAGGTGGTACACATGATGAAGGTGGTATACATGATGAAGGTGGGGTACAAAGTGAAGGTGGTACACATGACGAAGGTGGTGCACATGATGAAGGTGGTAGACATGATGACGGTGGGGAACATGATGAAGGTGGTGCACATGATGAAGGTGGTACACATGATGAAGGTTGTACACACGATGACGGTGGTACGCATGATGAAGGTGGTGCACACGATGAAGGTGGTACACATGATGACGGTGGTACGCATGATGAAGTTGGTGCACATGATGAAGTTGGTACACACGATGACGGTGGTACGCATGATGAAGGTGGTGCACACGATGAAGGTGGTACACATGATGACGGTGGTGCACATGATGACGGTGGTACGCATGATGAAGGTGGTGCACATGATGTAGGTGGTACGCATGATGAAGGTGGTGCACATGATGAAGGTGGTACACATGATGAAGGTGGTACACATGATGAAGGTGGGGTACAAAGTGAAGGTGGCGCACATGATGAAGGTGATGCACATGATGAAGGTGGGGCACAAAGTGAAGGTGGTACACATGATGAAGGTGGTACACATGATGAAGGTGGGGCACATGAGGAAGGTGGGGTACAAAGTGAAGGTGGTGCACATGATGAAGGTGATGCACATGATGAAGTGGGGGCACAAAGTGAAGGTGGTGCACATGATGCAGGTGGGGAACAAAGTGAAGGTGGTACACATGATGAAGGTGGGGAACAAAGTGAAGGTGGTGCACATGATGAAGGTGGGGCACAAAGTGAAGGTGATGCAGTGTGAAGTAGATCGGATGATTGCTGGCCACCTCTGTGGCCGGAGGCGTTATTTTTTTTGGGTTGTCCGTCCGTCTGGTCCATTTTCATGAACGCAATACTGTATCATGGTATTTCTTCAAATTTGGCACAAACATCCACCTGGATTCAAGGTCACTGTGACCTCACAAAACCAGTTTTCGGCCATAGCTCAAGAATTCATACGCTAATTATGCCAATTTCACACAAATATCTAACTGGATAAAATAATGAAGTGATGACATACTGGATGTAATTCTAGTTTATCTTCCTCCTCTATCCTGTCCGTCTCTTTCCACCACTCATAGCTCACCCAGTAAATCACAATTAACAACAAAATCTGATATTTTTTAACAACATGTCTGGCTCAACAATACTGATGTAATATGGTCACAGCTGTGTGTTTATATTTTACTACGGCTTTGAACGCGAGTCAGCCAATCATAATCAATAAACTGTATGAAACCCCTCTAGGATAGAATTCTTTATTTGCTTTTCCCATCTGCTTCCTCTGTGGCTTTTCAACTTTATGTATGCGTCGGAGTCCTAATTCATATCTGTTTTCACAACCTTATTTTGTTCCGTCTCTGCGGGGCTTACGTGATGCAATACCTGGCATGTTTCACCACCGCTGAGCCCACTGTGTGTACATGGCTGGAAGGGACGTCTCGGGGAATTTGCTTTGGTCTATGATAGAGACGAGGGCAGGAGGAGGAAGAGGAAGAGGAAGAGCGCAGGATGTCCACCAGTTTTTGAACCGTGAAAGACGCACAAACACATATGGATACACACTTTGTGTATCATTCATTCGCTCATACACACCTTACTGCACTGGAACACACCACTCACCACGTACACAATCTGTCCTTCAAACACTTGCTACTTCTGTGACAGATATTCCTAAAAAAAATACACACTCAGTGCTACCCATCCCCTCTCGTGTTCAAACACGCACACGCACACGCACACGCACACACACACACATGCTGAGTGAATAGAGTGTGTGGGCAGTGACAGGCGTGCTGTAGCACACAGGGATGGGGAGAAGGGAAGGGAAGGGAAGGGAAAGGAAGGGGTGTGCTCCAAAAGCCAATGAGAGCTGACAAGTCTCCCCACAGGCTTTCAACAACCCAACCAACCCGACACAGCAGTCTGCTCTGAGTGTGTGTTTATATACTGTATATATATGACTGTGTGTGTGTGTGGGTGTGAGTGTGAGTGTATCAGAAGGAAAGAGAGACAGAAACATAGAGGGAAACGAACAAGGAAGAGAAGAGAAATTGGGAGTCAAACAGAGATGTTCTTTTTATTGGTACCTTTTAGAAAATTGCATAAAAAGCATAAAATAGTGTTGCAATTTATAGTTATAATCCATAACATTTTCATGAAATCAAATTTTTGTATCGGAGCCGTTGTATCGGAGCCATTTTGCAATTTTTTAAAAACTGACTGGCTCATCTTATTTCAAAGTTTGTGGGTTAGTAGGAATTCCAGATACCCAGATGTGTGTACACAAGCACCGGAACAGTAAGTTTATCATGATATGTCCCCTTTAAAGTGCAGAAACCAGGTGGCATTTACTGTGAACCAGCCACAAGAAAGGCATTGTGTTTGTCGCATGTTTGCTGCAGTTAGCACCGTCCGCCTTTGTTCATCAAAAATGCATCAATAAAACAAGACAAAACAGTCACACACATTTTTTCACCAGTGAATAGTTTTTTGCTTTTTTGCAGGGGAGTAATTTAAGACGAAGGAGCAGCCACGGTGAGCTGTTCGATGAAGAGCTGCAGGCTGCACACTTCCAACTCCTCAGCAAGGTAACAAACTCCACAGTACCCAGATGGAAATCTAATCACAGAGAATTATATCATGGTTGAAATTTTGCTCTGATGCACTGTAAAAAAAAAAAAAATAGACCAGTTGCACTTCTGTTGTATTTCTGACAAACTAGCTGCTCAACAAGTTCTTGTTATTCTTAAGGATTGCTACTTTAACATACACAAATGATTGCTATAGTTATTTATTACACGGCTGTGTTGAATACTCCATTCTGATTGGTCAATCACAGCGTTCTGCGGTCTGTTATTCTGTAAAACAGACCGTTGCTACGTATAACAGACTGTTGCTATGTATAACAGACCATTGTTATGTATAGCAGAACGTTGATATGTATAACAGACCGTTGCTACGTATAACAGACCGTTGCTATGTATAACACACCGTTGCTACATATATCAGCTATGTATAACAGACCGTTGTTATGTATAACAGACCGTTGTTATGTATAACAGACCGTTTCCATGTATAGCAGACTGTTGATACGTATAGCAGACCGTTGCTATGTATAACAGACCGTTGCTATATATAGCAGACCGTTGCTATGTGTAACAGACCGTTGCTATGTGTAGCAGACCGTTGCTATGTGTAGCAGACCGTTGCTATGTATAGCAGACCGTTGCTATGTATAGCAGACCGTTGCTATGTATAGCAGACCGTTGCTATGTGTAACAGACCGTTGCTATGTATAGCAGACCGCTGCTATGTGTAACAGACCGTTGCTATGTATAGCAGACCGTTGCTATGGGCGCAGCTCTGATGTCAGACTCTGGATGACTGTTTTTCAGTCAAAATATTGATTTCTCCAGTAAGTAGCTGTATAATAAGTGTGATAAAGTACAGCTAGCGGGTCATTGTTGTGAGCATCACCATTCTTTCACAACAATGACCCGCTCACTGTACATTATCCGTTATTTCAAACATCTGTTTATCACAAATATCCCATACAGACCATACTGATAGGATGCCTGATAATTTCACATTTTTTAATATTAAAAATAACTTCATAACCTGTAGTTTAGGCACACCTGAGGGTAAGAAAGGCTAAGATGTAGTGAGCAAAGATGGATGATTTAATATTCCATGTAGCTCTGACCTAACCAGATCTAACTGACATCACTATTATTAACATGACAACAACAAAGAACAATTTTGACTCTTCAAATGTTCATTTATTGTTTCTAGTAAAGTACATCAGAAAACTTGTATTGCAAATTGCTTACGTGTTGTCTTCCTGAAACTGTGAGAAACATGCACACTGGCAGTCAGAGAGCTGCTCTTGTTCTTCTTCTTGTTCATTGGCGGATAGCCGACCAACTTTAAAGGTGCATTGTTGAGTCAATGAAAGCAACAAGGCTTTGTATTATCAGCTATAATATATCCGCTATAAATTCATTATTGGAAATATACATAATAATATACATTCCCCATTACTAGGGATGCACCGATACCACTTTTTTTCAGACTGAGTACAAGAACTTCCATTTGGGTACTCTCCGATACCGAGTACCGATACGAGTACTTCTCTGTGCCAAAAGACCCTCGTTAACAGCCAGCTGGAGGGTGTGAGCGACACACGGCCGGATGGGGAGTCCCACATACGAGGCTGTGCGCCGCCACCGGCTCTAGGTCGGCTTGGAAAGGCTCGGGGTGAAGGTGGCTCGCGGCCGCAGCTTTACAACGCTCCCCGCCCGGACCTCGCCGCACCGTGGACAAAGGGCTCGCTGCGCTACTCCCGGACTGTCGACCGGCGCGGACTGTCCTCAGTACCGCCAGATCTGGGCTTGGCCCACATAAAAGGCGCCAGGGGTCTGCGGCGATGTCGGCAACCCACCCGACTCGTCTTGAAACACGAACCAAGGAGTCTAATGCAGGCGCGAGTCAGAAAGTGCAAGCTAAACCCCGTGGCGCATTGAAACTGAGGGCCGGCGCGCGCCAGCTGAGGCGGGATCCCGGCCCAGCGGGGTCGGGCAGACCACCAGCCCGTCACATTGCCGTGAAGTGGTATCGGTGCCGTCGTATCGGAGCCGTTTTGCGAGTACGAGTACGAGTACATGAGCACAGTATCGGACCCGATACCCGATACTGGTATCGGTATCGGCGCATCCCTATTACTATTACTTTTGGTAGGTTTGAGTATGAACAGAGAATAAGAACAGCCTGCTGAAGTTATGCCCACAGCACTACATGATTATAATGGACATAGTTTCAGTGGAATTCATACATTCCATATTGTTGGGATGTTTTCAGCACCTTGAGTACGATGTGACAGTTTTTCATTGCTTCTCTTTAATCTCTTCTGACAGCCGGATCAAACAGAAACCTGTCTATTGTTTCTCTCTCTCCTTCATATTTGTGTACTTTAGTCTCTCTCTGTTTCTCTACTTTTCTCACTCTCATAATTAGGCTACCGTCCTCTTCCATGTGTGTGTTGTCCATTATTTATGAGGATGTCGTCTGTTTCACACAAACTAACACTCACATCTGTCTCGAACCCTTGTTTGCTCCCTCCATCTGCCTCTGCCTGTGGCTTGGCTTCGGGCTCAGACACACACACACAAACACACACCTATTTATGTATATACATGTTTACCTCAATTAAAACACAGAGCTGTGATGTGTGTTTGTGCCAGCCCGACCTGAACCAGCACCAACCTGATCCTGTGACTCCTCTGTCCTGGTTATTTTTACTTAAAGGACAGACATGTTTACTTTCATGGAATAATTGCTGACATTAGAGTGAATCAAAGTTAGAGTCCAGACCTAATTATAGTCCAGATAGTGACTCTCCAGAAGTCTACGAGGGGTTTATGTTTAAAAGAAGTTTGACCAAAATGCACTTACTTTCATTCTATAATTTATAAGTCCAGCAAAATAATTTATCGACCCCAACCAGCATTATGTAATATAAAGTACCACTTTAAGAAAAGACAACGATAAAATGAAGCTTTAATAATTTATGTGGGGGATTGGGGTCATCACAGAATATCAAATAATATATACAGACAGTGGTTATATAAACATTTGCAGCTTATTTCAAGCAGTCTGTACAATATGTTTACTTTTTGAATATAATATAGTATTGCATGGTCAATACTAGCTGACATGAAAGAACCATTAAAACTTGCCCAATTGAAACTAATACCTGAAAACCTCTCTCCATTTTTCTCTTGTAGATGGTTTCTTTTTTTGCAACATTTCAAATGTTAGCACCAAATTCACTTGACAATTGAATGGAAACACTGCTATAGTTATCTAATCCAAAAATCTGTGACTTTATTTTTTGCACATTATAATCACGTTATAACATAGACTATATCTTTAATGTCTAATCTAAACAGTGTTGTGACTAGAATCAATACATTGAACATTTTTCATTAAAGTCTGGTAGGGAAATGTAAAATAAATGTATTGTTAATTTGAATATAAAACTGGGTCTGAAGCCCAGTGAGCAGTTGAGAATACTTAGCCATAAGTGGGCCGACTACATAACAAGCTAAACATCCCAATTGTTGTATTATGGCATTGTAAAGTTGTTAATGCTATCATAAGTTCTTATGGCTTGCGTGGTAGCATACTGTACAGTTGCTTATTAGCTGTACACTTCCAGCAGACAGAGCAACATTAGCATTCATTTGGAGTTCTGTTTCCGGCTATTTGACCAATGTCAGTCCAATATTCCATCTCCTTTTGGCTCTGTTTTGGTCTCCACCAACTCCTGAAGGAAATATCTGTCCCTTTAGCTGGTGAAAGCTCCACTATGTTCAAAAGGTAGTAGCTAACTTTGTCTGTCTGCAGTTTGGTGCTCAGCAGGTATCGTACAACCTGTTTATTACCAGCCCAGTCGCACTAAATAGTGTATGACATGATAATTCGCAAGTCATTTTACATGCAATAAGAATGCCGTTCTTGATTTGTACACCATGTAGTCTGTCCAATGTGAACACATCCACATCAATAAATAATAAAAAGTGATAAAGACGGGAGGAGAGGTGGATGGGTCCAACATACACAGGACATTCAAACAAGACATCAGTGTTTGTGTCCCAAAGAATTATTGAGTTATTTATAAATCCAAAACAATGTGGTAAAAGATGCTAAAATGCTTTTGACCCATTGTTTAAATGGAAATATGAATTATTGCAACTTTAAAACTGAGAAATCCTCTTGCAGTCTTGAAAGTGAAAAGCTACTAGATGTTGAAAACTAAATATAAAAATATATAATACAGATCCTCCACACCACTCTAATAAGCGTAATTAGCGTTATTCCCATTTTTAGCAAATGCCTAAAATGTCACATAAGGTAGTGCTCATCCAATTTCAGAACAAAAGTTTTGGGCATTTTCTGTTTTATCAGAAAGCCCAGTATCTTATTAAACCAGTTCCATTTACACCAGCATAGAACACATCCTCCCTGAACGTCTGCCATCATGCTGGAATAATCATGAATAACTGCTATTTCACACAGCGGTACACAACGTCTGTAATTTTCTCCAACACTGACTCCGGCTTCGATCGCAAACACTATAATCATCTTTCATCAGAACGGAGGAACATAGGCTCCGCTGTGCTCCAATAACTCATTTACTGTAGATTAATATCACTTGTATAATGTCACACAGTGAGATATCACACAGTCCTGGCACTCTGACTAATGAAGGTGCTTCTCATTCATATTCTGAAGATGACTGTGTCCGCTTTTGAATGGCTCCGCATCTCGTTCAGATAATCGTGGCGGTAAATTACAAGAGATGAGGCGACTGCTTTACCGCCGCAGACCGAGGATCACGACTCATTGGTATTCAGATTTGGCAGCTGGAAGACTGATGTTGATTGATGATTGCCTCGTTTTCTTAAAATTGGCTGTAGCTGGTCAGATGTTTTTGATTGGAGCAGCGTCACCCATCAAGGGTCAGTCCTGGATTCACAGCAAACATTTTAACACTGCATGGATCAGTGATTTCCAATCCCATCATCAGTATGCAGGGTTCTGTTTCAGTGACAATGACACATCTTATTCTTTTTGATAGACAAAAACTAAACATACTGATACAGTCTTTGTCACAAAGTCTTCTAAGTTCAAAGGTCCACTTACTACTTGGGTTAGTGCAAATTTTAAAATATAGTTGAAAGCTCTGAAAGCTAGTTTTAAGGTTGGTTATTCGAATTTGTACTATTTCTAAATTTCACAATTCTTACAAGGAAATCCAGATCCTTTTTCGTTAATTTGTTCTCAAATGGTTTCACAAAGAACTTTCCCCAACTCGCAGTGAAATGCAATGAATGGCTGTTGGTGTTTTTTGAATGTATTGCTGTTCAGCTACTGATGGAAGTTACCAGTTTTTGTATTTAGCAACACTGAAACGCACATGTAGGTAAGATGGCAAACGAGATTACTTCCCATAATGTTGTACAGTGGAAACCAGTGATCACGGTTAAGCCTCGGACACACCAGGAATGTCAGGTGGCATGGTGGCTGCATGATTCACACGTTGGGTGTTCACACCAGCTGCGTTTCTGCTGCTGCAGCTGCTGCTGTCAGCCCTTTCTTGCTACATACTGTTTGCCTTTTAATGGCCATTTCATTTCATTATAAATATCATTTATATTTATTTTAGACAGAGAAAGGTTAAGAAACGTGTGGTAATTTGTAAATAAAAGTTATAATCCACCATTAAAACTCCATACTATATTCATTCATGGAGCTCTCCAAGTCACTGCATGTTCCACAGCACTGTCCCTCACATATTTCAGAATAAAAGCCTTTTGTTAACAAATGAAGGAATTCTGTCCACAGAAAAAAAATGCGTGTTGATTGAGTGTTGATTTAAAAATAAGTATTTTTTTCATCTCTGTAACACATTCTACAGAGAGACATTGAAGCTGTAGTATTTTTGCTGGTATGATGTAAATATACAGTCAAAAGATCACTTTCCCTGTCTGTTGCTGCTCTAAGACGCGCTCGGCATGCATCAAAAATAGGCGAGACCTCTATTCTCTAGAAGTGACGCAGCTGAGAACGCGCTTCGGGCAGTGTGACTGCTCCAACCTGTTAACATGGACGCCGAAAAAAAAAGCAGCAGGTAACGCAGCCACCACGCGCTCCTGACGTTCCTGATGTGTACAAGGCTTTACAGTGATCAACAGCTTATAGTGATCAAAAAGCTTGAGACAGAATCATTCCTATACAAACGCTGTTTAAATAATTTGCTTATAGTAATAAAGTAGTCAACTTATAGTGTTTATTTTAGGTCTTTTCATACATGAAAACATATGGAAAAACATTTTAAAACTACACAAGACAAACCTTAATTGAATCTTTGTTTTTTTGACCGTCTGCTGTTAAGCTGGATACGTGAGGCCAATGATGCGTGCACATTATATATTGTGACGGGAAAAGGAAAGTCATCTCTGAATGACAAACGAATGCGCACGGGGAAAGCACCCTCGTCAAATGGATTGCTAATGCTAATTGTTTAGGGAAAAGGCAGAAGAATTGTCAGTGAGCCAGTGCATAGCGAAGCTAACAAATATTCAAATGTCAATTAGATGGTAATCTGCATGAGAAATGATGCACAACAACAAAGATTTGGTTATAATAATCATCCGCTTGTAGTGATTAATTTGACCTGAACGGACGTGATCACTATCAGCGGTTTTCACTGTACTGCTTTAATTTTGCATACTTTTAACACTTAATTGAAACACAGAGTGAGAAGGATTTGTCTGTTGCAGTTTGTAAACACAACGTTCAAAGGTTGAAACGGAAATAAAGTTTGCCGTCCTGGTTTGGACAATGGAGCCTGTTGTTGTTTCATAGACGTAGGCACAACTCACCTTGTTCCACACAACTTGATTGGTTGACGCCATTATTCACGGTGCGAAGGCTCAGGAAATTGACCATGTTCTGAAAAAAAATTACACCATTTTCTTCGTTGCATAATATTTGCGTTCTGTGTTAAAGTATTCATGACAAAAACAACAGTTAGAAAACATATATTTACGTCTGAATTAATTGCAAAAAACCTGCCCCGCTGTGTAAAAGCCTTTAGAGTTAAGGTGCTCGCCAGCGGGTGAAAGCCATCCCCAGATTCACTCTCTTTTTGGAACAAGCTTTGTCCGCTTGGCGCCTTGCCTCACTATTTTTGCGGGGGGGTTTTCGGCTATGTGTTCCGCATAGCTTCCTCTTGGATGCGTGCTTACGTTCTAGCATCTGCTTGCTAGGTTTTTATTGAGGTTGACGCCCAGAAACATCCCGAACACAGCAAAGTAAGAAAATACAGACAGAGTCCTTCAAGTCAAGTTAAACTTTATTTATGTAGCACATTTAAAAACTACCACTGTTGACCAAACTGCTGAGCTGGCACAAAATACAAATGAATACAAAGCAAACATCAATAAAATCAGAGGAAAACAATAAACACAATGTGCATATAAAAGTGGGAAAAGAATTGCAGCACAAAAAAAGATGAAGTTAAGGCTGAACAATCGAACGTCAACGAGAAGAGTTGGGCCCTCAGCAGCGACTTAAATGTTTGTTTAGTCTCTGCAGATACAGACTGCGCCACACACTTCTAGCGGGTTATTAGTGATGATTGAGAGGGATTATTTTTGAATGAGTCAGTTTATACATTGTTTTGCTCATTCTGTCTTTAAGCATCTGTCCTTGTTCTAAAGGTTATAAAGGGGCTTGCAGTGATGGTGTGCAGTGATGCATTGAGCTCATGCACTGAGCTGGATTGTGCAGGTTTAAAAAGGCAGACGTCCTCTGCTCCCTTGAGCACTCTGCCAGCCTCAGGCGCCAGGTGCTCTAACCCACTCCCTGACCTGTACACAGCTGAAATGAGAGATGGTAGAACAACATCTGCCTTCTCTTGTGGGCTGCTCACCTGGGTGGCAAAAAGGCCAATTCAGAGCATGTGTTGTGGTACAAAAACATTGAAACAAATACATTACCCTCCTTTTACCTGCACATACTAAACGTAACGGCCTTGACCCTGCACCTGCTGCATGTTCTTTTGTGCATACAAATAATACTTATATATAGAATTCAACAGAAGCATCTTTTTCCCAAAACAATGTCCCCATTCCTTTTTTTTTCTTACGTGTTCAGCAACACAAGCGATCAGTATGTCTGCGCCAGCTCCTCCAGTGTTTAAGCTACAAAACTACTTGGTTAGATCCAGGAAGAGATCGTGGTTTGGGTTAAAACAAGTATATTTGAAACAATTGGTTAAGTTTAGTCACAAAATCCCTATTTGGTTAGGTTTAGGAAAAGATCGTGGTTTGGGTTAAGTGGCATTACTTAAGTATGGAAGTTACGTGACAAATAACTACAGATGTAATTAAATCAATGTTTGGGTTAAATAACAACATAAGTGGCATTACTGAGGTACAGAAGTTGGGGACAAAATATGTCATTGTTTGGGTTAAAATACCTACAGAAGTGACGTTAAGTACGGAGGTTATGTAACAAATAAGTCAATGTTCGGTTTAAAATAACTATGGAATTTGGTGTTATTTAAGTACGAAAGTTATGTGAAAATAAGTCAACATTTGCTTTAAAATAACTACAGAAGTGGCATTAAGCACAGAAGTTATGTAACAAATAAATCAACATTTGGGTTAGAATAAGTAGGAGGTGGCGTTACTTAAGTATGGAAGTTTCAGAAAAATAAGTAAATGTTTGGGTTAAAACAACTATGGAATTGATGTTACCTAAGTAAGGAAATTACGTAACAAATAAGGAAAATGTTTGGGTTAAAATAACTTGCAGAAATGGCGTTACTTAAGTACAGAAGTTATGTGACAAAAAAGTCAATGTTGACTTCTGGTTTCATACGGGACATTAACAGTAGTCTACTGGTGAAAGTCTGGTGTTTTTAGACCCACCCATCCACCCGTCCTTCTTCCTATTCCAATTATAGTGCAATACTTGTTGTTACTATATCTATAAACAGTGTATAGGAACAGCCCCATTAGTACAGAACACTGCACAGAACACTTCTCAATGTGTAATTTGTGTGGGTTAACCTTTTACATTCGGTCAAACCTCGCACTCGGCTGTCTGTGAAAAGCTTGCTCAGTCAGGATCACTCTATCCCCGTTAGTGTTGCACCGATGGAGCTCGCCATCGGAAAACAATGTGGCGAAGTGGCCGTTAACACCCTGAACACAAAGACTTCAAGATAAATCCTCCCAGGATGCTGCAGAGATCTACCGCGGTTAAAAAAGAGATTTTCTCCCTCATTAAATCGATCCATTGTTGTGAGAGAGACGGAGAGTAGAGCACAATTGTTTGTGCACTTTCATGTCCAAGTGTTTGCAGAAGTGTGTATCTATGTTTCACTATGTGGGCAGGTGAGTCAGTGTGTTACTCAGCCCAGGTGGGATTTTCATTCTTCTGCTGCCAGTGTAATTAAAATCTGCTTTCTGGTTGAGGGCAAAAATCATTATGGTATTAAGAGAGGGGATGAAACAAACAATTAGCCCAACAATTCATTTGTGAGTCGATGAAAGGCTCTTTATTGCCTTTAATGAGTTAGGGGGCGTCCTTGAAAAGAGCACCGAAAGTGATTTATTGACCTGAGGCTCAAACTTTCAGAGGGAAAGAAAGAAAGAAAGAAAGAAAGAAAGATTTAAAGGATAGGAGAGATGAGAAGAGCAATGGAGGGAGGACAGGGGAAGAAAATAAAGCAAGAGATCAGAGAAAGGAAAAAGCTAGTTGGAGTAGTTTTGGGTTGGAGGGACAAATGAAGTCATGGTCATTCAGGTGTGCTGCTCCTTTGGTTTGGAATTTGCTGCAGATTGATTTGGGTCGATGGGGAGCTGAAGTATTCTCAAAAATAGATTGAAGGAGTTTGAGGAAGGTAGTTCAGGTTGTAGAAGCTTAGACTGAGATAACTGCCCATATGTGACCCAGGATATGATGACCTGAGTCATTGAAAAATAAAATATATATAATCAACGATATACAGTACAGTATGGGGTGTGAAGTTCACTTGGCAGAGTAGTGGTAGAAAGTGTCAGGTATTAAAGGAATAGTGTTTTTAGCGTATCTAAGCATAAAGACTGGACACAGGTGGAAACGGCTAGAAACACAATCTGCCTGAAGCTCATTCTTTTTTCTTTTTCATGTTATATCTTGTTTGTTTAGTTCGTACAAAAAACAAAATGTAAAAATGACAAGTTGTGATAGTTCGGGGGGGTTAGGGGTTATGTACGGGCCTGTGTCTTTGTAGGCAGCAGTGACTTCCTGGAACCAAGAAATAGTCCATTGCCCCCCTCCCCACTTTACGCCCCTGGCCCGATTTGGCGTTTTGAAACTTCACAGGTATGTAGTTGAGATCAAAATGAAAGTTCAAAATTGGGTGAGGTCGGAGCAAGGGTGCTGGAAGTAGGGGGTAGGAATTGGGGAAGGGGCCATTACGCCCATGGCCTGATTTGGCGATAGGGCAGCTTGTGTGATCCCATCGCAAGATGGTCTCTTGTTAGACTTTGTATGGATTAAACCAACGAGATACAACATTAGTGAGCTTTAGAGGTGCTGATAGGTGAGTTTTATTAGATCCAGGCTAGCTGTCTGTTTTTTTGACAAACAAGCATAAGCCTCAGACACACCAGAACGTCAGGAGCGCGTGGCGGCTGCGTGGCGTGGTGGCTGCAATATTCACGCGTCGGGCGTTCACACCAGCTGCATTTCAGCTGGACGTCTCCCATTTAACATTAGCGCACTTACACATCAAATGTAAAGTCCTCATTACTCCTGCTCTATTACAACAATTAAAACCAGCAAAACAGTTGTTGCGTAAGAGGGCATTTAAAGGCAATAAAAACAATAAAACAACAGTTGCATTAAAGACGTGATTAAAATATCAATAATACCATGCAGCAACAGGACAGTTCTGCTGCGTGGTCTGTATGAGTGGGTGGACTGAACAACTTGTTTCTGACCACCTGAGGGTAAATGCTCTCTCTGAAGCACCTGATCTGGTTTCTGATGCATGCCCAGCGCTTTCAAGATGAAAGAGGTCAGAATAAACCATGCACAGGACCGTCGGAGTGCTCGGCGCTGCTCACAGCATTACACAACCCTAACAAAGAGTTCTAAAGCTCATAGAGTTGTGGTGTTCCGACACCCATGATCTTTGATGCTGATTTCAGTATTATCGACAGAATGTGGTGCTACTCAGTGATTGTAGAAACACACCGTAAAGATATTCTTCATAGTTCAGCTTCGTTTTGGTGGATAAGAAAAACGTATGTCAGAAAGTACGCTGTCTTTGTTGAACATTTGCCAGGATACAGCCGGTGTGGATAGATCACGACAGGGACGTGTGGGGAGAATGTAGATACTGTCAAACGAGTTGAGTCATTTTTAAACTGGGAGACACAACACTAGGTTAATTTTACAAAACATTTTGTAAAGTCGACAAAAAAAGTTAACGTAACTTAAATGCAACTCACTTATGTTGTTCCACACAGTGGCCTGGAGCTCAGACTGAAAGACAAGGCATAAACTGTATATAAGAAGTGGACCTAGTCAGGACTGCCGTTTTGAAGCCTCGAGTTCGGCATTTTTGCCATCGCCATCTTGGTTTTTGGTCGTCGCCATGTTGATTTTTTTGCAGCCAGAAGTGACACGAGAGGGTGGAGCTAAATACAACTGAATGCTGAATAAGATGTTTTTAGGGGACCAAAAACGTTCTAATTAACTCTGATGAAGTGAAAACACACTGTGAAAGGGTTAAAGTTGTAAGACGAAAACACGGACAATTCCCAGACCGGAGAACACCGTGGTAGAGACCTGTCAATCACAAGGTAGCCCCGCCCTAAAGCATCCCCTGCTTTATGGTCTATCTGACTCTAAATGGTACCATCATTTACTAAATGAACATCATGCTGTATTGAAGAAGACTTGAAACTAGAGATTGAGACCATAAACTCATGTTGACAATGTTTACTGAGGTAATAAATCAAGAGAGAAGTAGACTCATTTTCTCAGAGACTTCTATACAATCATTGGAGTCGCCCCCTTCTGGCTATTAGAAAGATTGCAGGTTTAAGGGACTTCAGCATTGACTTCACTTTTCAGACCTGGAGGTAGCCCACTGAGTCCAGGTAAGAGAGATAGGCCAAGTGATCCACTAGTCTTAAACCAAGCAGTCACTACCGTGTGTTGGAGCCATTTCAGCCATGGTAAACTCAAATCCAGGCTGAGATACATCAGTTCAACAACCTGTTGATGAAATTTCAGACGCCATTGGATGCCATGTTCTTGTTCTGCTACCATCTCTGAGCTTCATAGTTGCCACACTAGATACAATAAGTTAGCTAGTTAGCTAACCTGCTGACCAGAGTTATACAAATAGTTTAATTTAGTGACTCTGTTTGTTTACTTTCTTTTAGCTCCTACTGACTTCTGACTGTCTTCAGCTCAGTATACATTCAATTGAGTTCAACTCAGTACAAAACTAGGTCTACACATGTACTTGTTTATGTGTTTATCCGGTTAATAGCAGGGCAAAACAGCCCACGATTGTTTTTGTGGCTTCTGCTGTATTTAAGTTAGGGATGGACCGATACTGATACCGGATCGGATATCACTGACAATAGGGCCGATCTATTCAGTCCAGTTCTATGTTTATATGCTACGTGCATTATAGACTTGAATTGCAATTCTTGTTAATTTTGAAGATTTTTTTACCAAGTTGTTGGTGTACGATTTATTACTTTTATGATAAATAACAATTCAGTAAATGTATATGTATGTATTTATGTCACATTTAGTTTGACAAAGTTAGGAAAACAATGCTTAAGTCAGGCCTAATGTTACCGTACACATAACAGAATGATCCCAGTCACTTGCACACACTGTGAGGCATACAGCTTATAACTTTAACACTGGTATTGGATCGGTACCGGAATCAGGACTGAAAAGTTAGATCGGTGCAACCTTAACTTAAGTAAGTGTTAAACCATTAAGCAACACACTGTATATTACGGCTAAGCTAACAATGAACCTTTAGCTCCATTGTTAGCTTAGCCGTAATGGACCTGTAGCATTGAAGCTAAAGGTCAATTTTTAGCTTAATGGACCTTTAGCTAACAATGGATCTTTAGTTCCAAAGGAGCTAACCATGAAGTAGTGCACTGTATATCATGGCTAAGCTAACAATGGACCTTTAGCTCCAATGCTAAAAGCTACTGATTCGATTGGTGATGATTAAATGGTGATACATTATAATTCAGTCAGTTAATTCTTCTAACAGTTCGGTTAGAAGATTAGCTGCTTGTTTGTTATTGAGCACCTCTGCTGCCCACTGTGGATCATTAATAGCAGCTTTTTTCAGTTTTTAGCCCATTTATTACATATCTCTTACACCTAACTTCCCAACTAACCATTTTGCAAACTATGCTCAACACGTTCGACATTTGAATTATGTCGGCTGCACCAAGGTTGGTTTCCATTCTTTTTTTTTTTTAAGATTTTATTGCATTAGAATTGACAATCTATCAGCAATGAACAGCAGGTCTGCTTTTTTTTGTCAGCTCCATTGTTGCTGTGTGGTGATAGATTTTCATACAGAAATGAATGGAAGCCAAAAGCTACGTGGAACTGCAGGAAAAATACTTTACCAAGAACTGACTAGCCTGAATTTGGTCAGAAAAAAGGTAAAGTATAGATGATTTGTTGGAGCCTATTATATTTATGTTCTGCTCTAAAGTTTCTTCAAGTTTGCTGGTTGGTTTGTTTGGCTCTGCCCAATGAGAGGTATTCCTTTCCTTCTGGCTCCTGAACAGGCTTTGCATGGCTTGAAGAAATGTTTGGATACATAAAACTATAATGTGGTGGGTGTCGGGGAGCGAGGGAGGAAGGAAGGATAGTGGGGAGACGGCTGAGAGGAAAAGGAAGAAGAGAGGAAAGAGCAAAATGAATCACTGGCGACTCATTCATCCCTTTGGCGGAATAGTGATCGATAGACGGTTGGACGGATTAATGGGAGAGAAAGCCGAGTACGACCGGGAAGGAAGCCCACACACACCTGCAGGGCCATTGATTGGTGCACCGCAAGTGGCTCTCGGTATGCGATTGGTCCCGCTGTGCGAGAGCTACCGCATTTACCTCGACAGATATGTGTGTGGGTGTAAGAGCGTGTCTCCATGTGTGGTTGCAAACACTTTTCGGTGTTGTTAGGGCACGCTGTGTGTGCAGATAGCAGCCAAAGCTTGATAAGCACCCAGCGAAGGAGAGCGCCGCAGAGCAATTATTCTGAATGACTCAAAGGCGAGACAGAGAGGGGGAGGACGGGAGGAGGAGAAACAGAAGAGGGGTTGGATAGATTAGTAAAGGGAGGACGGAGAGGAAGAGGGTGGGAAGGGAGGGAGAGATGAAAGTGAGCAAGATAGGAGATGTAGAATGAAACGTAGAAAGTGGAAGAGACGCGTTGTAATGGAATAAATGGCAGAGGAAGGAGAAAAGGGGAGGACGAGGGAGGAACAGATAGAAACCATGTCTGACAAAGAGAAGAGAGATTAGTATGCCTGCCGGTTGAAATGATGAGCTCTTCTTCCTTCTGCATCTCCTCTGTTTCTTAGATCTCTCTGTGTCTGCATCTCATCCCGTCTCCCCTTCTTCATCTCCCTCTCCTCCACCCTCCATCTGTTGTCTTCTGCTAATGTCTTCAGTCTCGTTTCGTGAGCCCTCTCTGTCATTCCAGCTCTTCCTCTCCTCTCCCCTCTGTCCCCCCTGATAGGAAGGTGAATCAGACCGTGAAGAAGGCAGTCGCTGCACTGTTGAAAAGAGCCGGGATCAAAACTTCAGGGGAAACTCGATACCTTTCTTTTCTTTTCGCAAATTGAAACTGCCAAGTTTGGAAGTGTGGCGGGTTGTTTTAGGAACCCCACAGAGACCGATGAGAGGATTTCATTACAGTCATGATGCCTTCTGTCAGTTTCACTTTTGAAGAATGACAGGAAAGTGAAGAACCACGAGAGGATCCATCTTGCAAAATTGTTGTCGACAACACACATTAGTCTCAGAGTAACCCCAGAAGAGACATTTATGTAAATGAGTTGTGCTAAAACAATTAATTGATTGATCATTGAGTTGATTCACAGAATCAACGATTGTGATCAATTCACCGTCTCATGGTACGTGTCCACAGGGGTGTTTTTTATCGCGAGGGAACGCCTCACTTCCCACGATTGGACGCTTGATGGGCTGCCACTAGACCCGAGGCACTCGACACCTGATTGGACGAACGCTCTCACTTGTGGGCTGCTGCTCCCAGCTTTCAAACTGGAACCAACGTGGCGGCTCATCTGGAAATTTTATTCTCTTGTATCATGAAAATAGTAGTTCTATGCAAGAAATAATCCATGCAGTTGCTTAATTGCTTTATTTTGGATCAACAACGCTTAGTTTAAAAGTTTCTCGGGAGTTTCCAGAGGTGCAGGGTGTTGCCCGTGATTTGCATAAAGTAGCCTAGACCTCATCGTTATATAAATGAGGAGCGGCCAACATGATGCCCCATCTCTCGAATCGTGCCACCATGCTACCAGAATACATTGCATGGCTGCTTTCACAGACGATGAAGAGTGGAAAGGACGGTGACTGTGGACACGTACCATCAGTCATGTATAAAGCAACAAGACCAAGAGTCTACAGCCATGTGTCACATCTCCAGCCAGCTACAAGTATTCATTCTGTAGTCTGCTCTGCCACATACTAACAACCTTTTTCCACCAAAATTAACGCAAATATTCAGATTTTTAAGCACAGGAAGCACAATACAAATAGGCGACAGACTCCTTTCCCATTGCCAGTAGACCGGAGTTGACAAGTGCCTTTCTGTGTTACGTTCAACATCACGAACGTGCCCGAAAACAGGGTTAGTGAACATTAAAAATGTTACGGTGATTACTTTTTTTTTTACTTATTCTTTTTTTCATACATTATTTTTTCCCTTTTTTCGAGGTTATTTTCCTAAATGCAATTTACAGTTTCTACAGTTTATAAACCAATTTTTTAAGTAGTTGAGCTTAGAGACGAACACAATAAGTACACTAGGGGAAACAACTTCACCATTCAAAATTGAAATAAAATTAAGAAAAGAATAAATAAATAAATAATAATAATAATAATAATAAAGAAATATAATAATAATAAAAAAATATTAATACAAAGAAAAGAATGTAATAATAATAAATTAAATAAACAAATTAGTTAATAGAGAGAAAACATTTTTTTTACTTATTCAGTCTCTCTTTAAACCTCGGTTCCGACTAATCTGGAACAATGTTAGAGCTCTGCTTGGACAGAGACGGATAGAATTTGTGGCTGCATCACAGCATCACGCCAGAAAAAGGGCGAAAATTTGGCGTGTCCATTAGGGCTGCAACAAACGATTATTTTCTTGGTTAATAGATTTGTTGTTTGGTCAATAAAATGTCAGAAAATGTTGAAAAAAAGCCTTTTTCAAGTTTCTCAAAGTCCAAGATGACGTCCTCAAATGTCCTGTTTTGTCCACAACTCAAAGATATTCAGTTTACTGACATAGAGGAGGAAAGAAACCAGAAAATATTTACAATGAAAGCTGGAATCAGAAAATTTTACCCCTTTTGTCTTAAAAAATGACTGTGAATGAATAAATGTTTAATGGTTTGTCAAAATAGTTGATGAATAATTTAACAGTCGACAACTGATCAGTTAATCATCGTAGCTCTAGTCACCCAGGTGTCATGTTTCGGAACTAGAGCCGATAAATACATTCGACTACTGAAGTCTTTTGTTCTCGGAATGAATGCCGATTGTAACCTTTATTACTGAAGACTAAAGCCAGATGTTAGTGGGTATCACTTCCCTGCTCACCTGCTTCCCTTTTCCCTTATTAGTCTTTCAGTATATATGCTGTCCCGTTTCTACTCATTCCCTGCCAGATTGTCTGGTTTGCTTTCGTCTTAGCCTTCCAAACTTTGTTCTACTGCCTGACTTTGCCTGCCTGACCTACAGCTCGACTATTGGATTGATGATTCTATGCCTAACCCCTTTTTGGACAAGTTAGACTGATCTATCTGCCTGCCTGGTTTTGACCCTTGCAATCCATCCAATAGTTGTTGCAATATTTTAGTCTGGACTAAAGTGCAGGACCGACTGACATTGCTATCCCTAAACATTTGTTCAACGTCTCGAATGTGAGGTTTTGCTGTTTTTCTCTGTTGTAGGCCTCTGTAAATTGATTCTCTTTGTGTCGGGACAGTTGGTCGGAAAAATATTGTAAATATTGTACAGGAACATATTATCACTTTCCTCTGGTGCACCTGATTCAACTGTTATCAGGCTATTACATAGACGTTATCAGTCGCTATAAGCACCATAGATGTGGGTCAGTAGGGGTCTACTATGCCTACTACGTTGTAAAAGTGAAGTCAAACTTAAAAGCAACATGTTCTAACATGTAAAATTGAATGACACGTCATGTTTTGAACGCAAAAAGGCTTCTTGTTCAAAACGTTCAGAACAAAAGACTTCTTTAGGTTTAGGCAACAAAACTATAACTTCTTTAGGTTTGGGAAAATAAAACCCACTTAGTAAAGTTTAGGGAAAAACTTTACTAAGTTTAGGGTTAAAATAACTACGAACAAAAGACAACTACACATTGTCGGGTCCACACGGGATGCAAACTCAGGTATCCTAGGTGAAAACCCTGTGTTTTGGTTCTTTTATACCTTTACCTTTTGGTGAATTACCACGTGAATAGATGGTAAAACCTACTAGTGGGTGTAATAGGTCCCTATTGACCCACATATATGGGGCTTATAGCAATAATAACACCTATTCATTAGCCTGACAACAGTCTAATCAGCTGTCTGGTAATATGAACTCTTTACATGAACAAAAACGTGTTTCAAGATATGAGCTGTCATTGCTACAGAATTATTGAAACAAGGGAACACCAGCTTTTGTATTTAAAAAGAAAAGGTGTTGAGAACTGTATATGAGACTGAATTACTTAGTAAACTAGAAGTGCACTCGGAGAGCGCAGACCTCCGCCAAGGCAGGTTTCATGAACACTATCAGTAACACTGCGCATGTCTTAAAGCCTGTGGTGTTAATGCACAGGCTGAGCGGTTATTAAAACAAATTCCCGAAGCTGGATCATGATCCGGATTGCCACCAAAATTGAATGGATTGTTCATTGTGCCACATCCCACCCCTCCAAAGAACTTCATTCAAATCCATCGCGGACTTTTGAAGTAATCCTGCTAACGGACACACAAACAAACGAGAGCCGGTGAAAACATAACCTCCTTCCTTGGTGGAGGTAAAAAGATGTTTGTTGTGTAAAACTTTAGAATCTCCTATTGCAGCTTTTCGTCACTGTTTGTCACACAACACTGAAACTTAAAGTTTTTAACTAATCTAGTTAATTACACTTTTTTATGGAGGAAAAGGTGACGCAGTACTCTCTCTTTCCACCAACATTTTGCTGCATATTCACAACTGGGAGGTATTTGCAACTGTTGGCCATTTAGCACCCTCACCGGGACATGTTTCAGATCATTGCTCAAGAGTAATTCATCAGTGAAATTCATTTTTCCACTTCTTTCCACTCAGCCTTTCCTAGTTTTCTTTGGATTGTCTGCCAAGAAATTTAAAATCATGATGAAAAATGTATTGTACCCAAAAACCTTCCAAGGATCTAAAGTGCTGCTGAGCCTTTTGCATCTTTGAGGCACCCAAGGATTACTAAAATGGGAAGACACTGCAATATTTTTTGAAGTATTTTCAAAGGTTTTGGTCCTGTTCAGCTTATTATATTTTGACACAATCGCTGAAAGGACAAAGGGTTCAATTCCTACTGGGACATCCAGTACTAATGTATGCACTCATGGTGCTGGAAGGCGGTTTGGATAAAAAAAATGCCAGCGAAGCTTATTTATGTATGAAGACTTGCCCTGAAGAAAATACATCTGAGAAGTACTACAAAGAATTTGTCACTTTTAGCTTTTTTCTGTGGCCACTCACTTCAGAGACTATCCGTTCTCTCTTCTCCGCTTGCTTTGTTGTGGAGGTTTCCCCGTCCTGCCTCTGCCTTACAGCTTGTTCTCATCAACATGCTCATTCCCATCTGTTTCCAGCACTGTCTCTCTGTCTCTACTATCCATTTTGCTTTTCACTTCATTTGCTTTCAATGCGTCTGGCAGCCTCTTTTCATTCAGTGCATATTCCGTCTCCTTTTGCCCAATTCTCTCTCTCTCTCTCTCTCCTCATAACACATGAGTTCTCTGTCCTTGTTTCACGCCCATATTTCCACCTTGCTTTGTTTTTTCTCTCTACGTGTCTCTTTTGGTGTCCCTGGGTCCAGATCTCTCAGCTGTGAACCTGGCACCCATTTCAGCCGACTGAATTGGCATTATCAGTGCTTTTCACTACCATTCTGCTTCAGACAGGCCAAACTGCACCCCACACGCTGTGAAAGTTAAAGTGAATTTTACTGCTGTGAATTGAAACAAAATGACTTTAGGTTTAGGCAACAAAACTATTTGTTTAGGTTTTGGGAAAAGATTGTGGTTTGGGTAGAAATAAGTACCCTACGTTTTTACGTAACTTAAGTAGGCTGTATGGCGTTTAAGTACGCAAGCTACGTAACAAAAGTACGATAAGATAAGTAAACATTGACTTTTGGTTTCACACGGGACACGAACATTGGTCTCCTGGGTTAAAGTCCTGTATTTGTTTGACTCAGCCATCCACTCCGACCTCCTCCTTAGGCTGAGTTACATGACTTCCTCCCTTGCTCCCGTCGTAATTACTACAGCCACTAGAGGTTGGCGTTGTCTTCTTGTATTCATATCAGTGATCAACCATGTGAATAGATGATAACAGCCTTCTGAGCTAGTAGGTGTAGCAGGCCCCTTCTAACCCATATCTATGAGGCTCATAACCGCTGATAATGCCCTTTCAATCAGATGATAACATTCAAAGTGTGTGCACCTGGCAGCAGTCGACCCACAAGCACAAATATACCCCAAAATACATTAGTTGTACCTTAGAGCATGAGGAAATTTCCTCAAATCTGCAAATGTTATTATTATAACAAATGCAAAATATTGAACTGAATTATAAATTGTCCTTTTGCCAAAATACCCATCTTTCAATCAGTATTGTGATGTGTAAAATACTATATTCATGATTACAAACATTAATATACTGCACTATATTATCCCTTATGACTCACCCTTTCTCTGCCATATTTAACAAAGCAGACATACCATTAACATGTAGCCCTTATCTTGTGCTGCCAACTCTAATTCATTTTCATGGACCACAATATTGCAACATTAAACATGACATTGCCATGGCCACAGCATATTCTGATGACCTTAACCCAAATCATTTAATATGTAGAGTATGCAGCGATGAATTTGCTTCATGGTTGAATACTGGAATACTTGAAGGATAAGGCTGGTGTTTTTCTATAGGTTCTGTTAACAAATCCCTGAAAGACCAAAACCAACAATGCTTTAGTCCGTCTCTCAATACTTTATGACTTAGGACTTTATGCCCCAAGCCCATTGGCTCCTAAAAAGATGTAAGTCCTTACAAACAGGTCACTAATAAATACTTAAATTTAAAAAAGGCTCAGTAATGACCTAAAACAGTAGGGCACTGTAGTTTTCAGCAAATGTTACTCAAACAGGAGTAAAAAGAACATTAGTTGGGGACTATTATCACCTGCGGATTAATACATATTTAGCGCACAATTGAGTATTTAAAGCACCAGGATTTTTTAATGTGGAATTGACTAAAAATAAACTACAGTTTGAGTGTTTGAGTGTTTGACATCACTGTTGATCCACACTCAACAGTGATGTCACAGAGTATTGACATAACCTGTAGTACAATCAGTGGGCAACCTCCAGGTCTGAGAAGTGAAGCCAGTGTTTTTCTACCGGACAGCAGGGGGTGACACCTCTTGTTGTATAAAAGTCTATGACAAAATGAGCCTACTTCTCTCTTGATTTATTACCTCAGTAAACATTGTAAACATGAGTTTATGGTCTCAATCGCCAGTTTCAAGTCTTCTTGAGCATGCATGATGTTCATTTAGTAAATTATGGTCCCATTTAGAGTCAGATAGACCATAAAGGGGCAGCAGTAGCTCAGTCCATAGAGACTTGGCCTGGGAACTGGTTGCCAATTTAAAGGGACTGTTTGTAACTTCTTCCACATATAAATCCTTGCTGGTCGGTATCCCATGCACGCTCTCGTGTGGCTACGCTGTTCAGACTCAGACTTCAACACAAACTCCAGTGAAGCACCAAAACCTCTTGGTTGTATCTAGTGAAGCCCGTCTGTTAAACAGTGTTGGGGGAGACCGTAGCTTTGGTCTCCAGGACTGGAGTCTCTGCTGTACTCTGCTCCTCTCCTCCTCTGCCTGCCTTCACTCACACACCGCGCTCCTTCTCACTCTTTCGCTCCACCTCTCATGTGCATGCTGCTCACTCCACCCTGCAGAAGAGTTAGTTTAGCTCTGAGAATATCTAGTGAATGTTCAGTGGACGTTTGTACAGAAATAACTGCTGCAGCTCCTCCAGACCAGCAGAGGTTTCCCGTGTCTTGTGAAGTGACGGGGCTCCGCAGAGAGAAACGTTGCCGTCTCTGACCGGGTGCCTGTGTCTTCCTGCGGGCGCAGTCGGGAGATGACAACGTTTCTCTTCCTGTTTCAGCCTCGAAGCAGGAAAAGCCAACACCTGGATCAGCATTGATTCATGGAGAGACTACATGTTGCTTTCTCTACCACAACACTCTGTAATAATAATGGCTACAAAGAGTAGCATCAAGACTCTTAAATAGTGAAATCCAGCCCAGTGCCAGACGGTGCTGGTGTTGTGTGGATCTCTGCTGGTGCATCATCATTCTCCATGTTTGCTTTCGCTGTTCGGTTTGGTAATTGGTCCCGCTCGTGCATACTCATAAACAACAGATGTGAAGTTGTTGTTTCAGCTGAGCACTCTCTGCATCATTTTATCCCATTTGAACAAACATTTTATTTAGTTTCATTTATTTGTAAAGTCCACTCTCTCTATGTTCTTAAGCAGATAAAGGAATAGATCCATGCTGTGCTCTCTTCAACCTCAAAAGTGTTCATCATTAGAAAGCAGAGCGGTGTTCATATTTCATCACTTTCCAGAGGCTTGCATCTGGGTCAGTGGAACTTAATGAGACACCAGGATGGTGGTTGAGGATTAATATCTAATAATCCTGTCACACTTACTGGCCATAAAGGCTTTGATCACTTTGTCAAGTCTTCCAGAAGAGAGAGAGAGAAAGTGGTAGAGAATCTGCAAGTGAAGGTGCAGAGATCCATGCTTTCTCTCTCACAGCCCAGACACACCAGGAATGTCAGCAGCGCGTGGCGGCTGCGTTACCTGTTGTTTTTTATTTCGCCGTCCGTGTTTACAGGCTAGAGCAGCCACACTGCCCGCGACACACAGTCTCAGCTGCGTCTCTTCTAGAGAATAGAGGTCTGCCTATTTTTGACGCGTGCTGCGCGCGTCTCACAGCAGCAACAGACAGTGAAGGTGATCTAGTGACTGTATATTGACATCATACCAGCAAGATTACTGGAGTTTCAATGTCTATCTGTAGAATATGTTACGGAGATGAAAAAAAGTAAAGATTTATTTCTAAATCAACACTTCCTGCTTTCGTTTAAAAAATAAAAGCCCTCAAGCGTTTTTTCTATGGACAGAATTCCTTCATTTGTTACAAGGCTTTTATTGTGAAATATGTGCTGGACTGTGTTCTAGAACATGCAGTGACTTGGAGAGCTCCATAAATGAATAGAGGCTGCATCCCAAAGCTCTTAATTGCATCCTCGTTTACCTCACTTGCATCTTTTCCTTGCGCCTTAGTCCCTCCCATCAGGGAAGCATGGAGAGACGCAAGGAAACCATGCGAGGAGAGAGGAAACAAGGAAATATGTTTTAAGAGAATAAGACGTTGTTTCCTCTGAAGCGTCACGTGAAGCGACGTCCGTTTCTGATGACAGCAGCAGCTGATCACAGCTGGATCAGCTGTCAGTCGACTTTAACAGCTGTAGAGACTTTAGATGGAGTTTGTGTCTGAACTGATCTAACACTAATAAAGAGACTCAGTTAATCACAGTGGCAGAGCAGCAGTGTTTCCTCTCTGTAGCCTGTTACCTGTTTAACAAACACCTGCACATGAATAACAGTTGCAGTCTGTATTTCTACTGCGGACTGAGTCCTGCTTAGAGGCTCAGGAACCATCTCTACTGGATCAATAACTTTATATTATTTATTCATTATTAGCGTCTGTAGTTATTGATATTCTGATTGTGAGTTCATTATTTAATAACTCAGAATATGACTATGGTGTCTTTTGAACACTGGACATTATTTATTAGGCTAAAGGGAAAATGTAAATGATGTAAATCATATCAAACCCGACGTTCAGGAATGATCAGACTCATGTGACTGAATGGAAATGAGGATAAATGATGTAAAAGGTGTTTGTTTCTGACAGACAGACTCTCCTTCTCTCTCTGACTTTAATAGTTTCATTAATAAAAGTTAACGGAGGAAATAACAGATCATGAAAAGAAAAACCTTTCTAAAACATGCAGAAAGTTATTTTAAGTCCGTTTGTCAGGTGTTATAAACCCCTCTCAGTGTCAGGCTGCTTCACTGACGGTGTGTGAAGGAGAGCTACAGCAGGTCCTTCTACTGCTGTTCAGAGCTTCAGTTAACACAGATTATAACTAGATGGTGAATCAGAAGACAACTAAACTATAAAACGTTTAATCTGTGATCTGTTTTCTCTCCGGTATAAAACTCCAGTGATGTTGAGAGGTAAAGTTATCAGATCAGTCTGATCGGCAGCAGCGTCCAATCAATTCAATTCAATTTAATTTAATTCAATTTATTTTTATATAGCGTCAAATCATAACAGAAGTTATATACGCTTCATATATAGAGCAGGTCTATGACCGTACACCATAGTTTAGAGACCCAACAAGATCCACCAAGCGCACTGTGGCCAGGAAAAACTCCCCCGTTTAGTAGGAAGAAACCTGGAGCAGAACCGGGATCAGGGTGGAAGGCCATCTGCCGAGAGAGAGAGAGAGAGAGAGAGAGAGAGAGAGAGCA